>CM019180.2:38892987-38922083 GCA_009739505.2 Apolygus lucorum
TTTAATTAATTTTACGAAAAGTCTAATTCAATTCGCGAAAGGTTAACTCAAAGTGCGAATGCTATAAGTATGTAAAGTCGTTACACAACCTTGACTATTTTTGTGACAAATTTATACATTACCACCTTCTCACTGATTTATACATTACCACACTCACTGATTCCCGACCATATTCCAATCGATAACCAGAAAGAAGTCAGAAACATGATTGTGACTGTACTTTAAGAACATGGCGAGAAAAAATCTTAGAGATTCACAGATGGAGTTGGATCTCTTGAGGTACACCTGAATTAACCGCATAAGGACGCCCGAGTCTTAATGTGGGACGACCTGGAAATAACTACCAAGTTTTTAGGTGATTTAATTTATATTCCTATTTATTACTACTAATTTTCATTTCAATTTCATTTCCCAGGAAAATTTCACTGATGTTTTGGTGAATCCAGAAGTGGATGTTCAAGGAATACCAGCGTTTTTCTTCAGCCTTTTCAAATTGAGAATTGCCGTGTCTAACAAGACGGGGGTGCTTGGAGCTTTTGATGTCCTGATTGAAACGTTCCCAAAAAAACCCAGATAACTTGGACTTTCGAGGTAAATGAGTGTTTGCGAATACGAATTGAAGAAGTTACCTCCATCAATGTGATTTTGAAAACTGTTACAGATTTATACGAGCAAAAATTATTTTTGGCTTATTTTTTTTTCTACCCTTTCTCTAACTGAAGGGCAAAGGAAAGCATGATTGTGTCAACCTGAGCAGAAAAGTTAGTAAGGAGCATTCTTCTTTAATTGACATTTCAATTATAGAACGAAATCTTTAAACTTCCAAACTGAAGATCAGTTTGTTCATTGCCCATGTCGTCAATATTTCAACTACCAATCGAATAAAAGTTCCAAGAATATGATAAATCATCCAAGTGTCAATATTGTTGGGACTCAGCGATTGTCAGCTATGTTTGCAGGTTCATCACTTCACAGAGAGGTCTGCAAAATAGGCACCCCAGTTTATTTTCACTAATTAACGGAGTAAAAAATTCGTTCCAAAGCTATTCTTTATCATTTTTCCACAGATTTCAAAAATGACACAATTGCGCATTGCACCCTTGCGCAAACATGCACCAAGTTGGTTTTTTCTTATGAGAACCCCAGATTTTATCGTAGATTCGGATTCTACGCAAAATTTCATGAAATGTTGACTCTTTATTCGTTTTTGGCTGCGCGCAAGTTTTGCCACCCTGATGGTGATTGCGCAACTGATGATAACGTGATTCTGCTTTTGGAAGTCATCTGGGTGAATGCAATAATTACTACAGTTTTTATATGATAAATAATTAAGCAGTATGTAGAATTTCCTCAGATTTGCCCAAAGAGAGGTATGTTGGATTTGCTCGAATAAATCGAAATAATTTTAAATAGATAAGGGTTTAAATGAGATAATCCTTCAATAAATTTCCTGTTCTCATTCGACCGTTACATGCATCTTTCTGCCATTTCAAGACGCTTCTCACCTCTTTCAGGGTTTTCCAATACATCAAAGTAGGGAATGAGTACTTACTCCTGGAGATGTTTCTCGGCGCCCCAAGTTAGGAGCTGGTTCTTTATTGTGAACGCAGAGTGCAGTGTAACCATTGATTTTCGCATTTTTCTAGGTCAATTTTCGGCTTATTTCCTTGCAGAGTGAGTCATTTTCTAGGGGCATCAGGTATTGACGTTTTTAAATTCGGAAATTCCAAATTCTAAATTCCATTTTAAAATGTTATAATTCCCTTGAGAATTTTAAAATAGAGAAAATGGCTCAAACTACATAGAAATTGGCAACAGTTGACATAGAAAGGTGGGAAACGCTGCAAATTATTACACAACGGTTCATTATTTTTCTATATAGATCACTCGTCTGCAAAGAACACAGCTTTGCCATTGTAACCACCAACCAACTTGAAGAAAAACATCGATCGAATTTTGGTCAGCTAAAATTTGAACGGAGATTAGGCCTCTTTTGCGTTTTTTGTTTTGATTTCATTTTACCGCATTTACAGCATAAAAAATCACTTTTTGGGAAGGAAATCATCGATTTTCTTATGAAGGGGAATGAATAAATCCCAATAGTGTTAAAAAACTGTAACATTTATAAAATTGTGACAGATGAAAAAAATTGGAGAAGGAAAAGATTCCACGGAAAATCGATGATTTCCCTACCCCCCTCCCCCCCCCAAAAAAAGGAATTTTTTTATTAATGCGGTAAAATTAAATGAAATTAAACAAGGGATATCACAACAACAAAAAGTTGTCGAAGTAAAATTTTCATAAAATTTGACGTAGAATGCGAATCTGCAATAAAAATTGGGGGTTCTTTTTTGAAAAAACGAAGTTGATGTTCGTTGCGCGATTGCACGCTGCGCAATTTTGTCATTTTTGACTTCAACGCAAAAAATTATGAAGAATAGCGTTGGTACGAATTTTTTTCGTCCACAATTATAGAAAATAAACGGGGGAGAGGTAGTTAGGACTACTTGGACACCCTGTATATGTGAGTTTAAATGTCACTCATATACAAGTAGAAATTCTCCATACTTTGAAGTTTTTCAAGTACACGTGGGTTTGAACCAAAACGAAATTTTCGAAAATGAAATATAATTCTGTTATAATAACGAACAATTACATTTTTCGTGAAGTATTAACTTCACGGTGTCATTTTTTCCTTATTTCACTTTTATTCCAACTAACTATGCACGTTTTTGATCCGCTCAAATAATTTATATATAAGGTACATTGTCTGTTTCAGAAACACATCGTATATATAACATTATTTGACTCTCCATCATTTTTAAAACGACAAATATAACTTGTAGATTGCCCTAATTAATCAATACATAATATAAATAAATAATCATATTTATTTATACCTGATTTTTAAATATTTTTGTACACACAAATTTATCAACACACCGTCATTGGCAGTGGATTATAGCTTATCTTGAAATTATTACAATAATTTTTTTTCTCGTGTACTTTTTTTTTAATTTTACTAATTCGTAAACGGCGAAGATTCGCCTCAATGTCTGTTGTTTTGTTTAAATATTTGAATTCATCTCTAAAAAAATTATGTTTATTATTATTATTTATTTTTATCCGCAAAAAATAAACCACAACTTAAAATCTTCAAAGACAGTCTACAGTTAAAAATCTGTTGAGCGTGAGAAACAAGCGGAGCAAAATTTTATCGTATTTTTTCGTTAAGGAACCGAATTTAACCAAACCAACAACCAAAAAGCTATAAACAAACTTATAAACAATACACAACGGATTAACTAATTATCGCACACGTCATTAACATTTAACAATAAATTAACAATTATTGCGTTGCGGATTATAAAACCTATCTTTTTCAACAATAACAGCATACCAGACACTATTTTCTTTGTTTATTAACATTTTCTTCTTTTAATGTACAAATACAATTAGGATATGAGGTCCATGAATGAACGATCTTGAAAAATCCGAGACGCTCACTTGAAAGTTTTTGCTTCTGAAAGGAACCGGAAAAAAACCTCTTTCGGCCAGCTCCGCCAACATCCGTTTGCTCTAATACATTTTTGCAACCGTTTCCCAAGTCACGAAACACAATAATGTACGTTTCATAGTTCAGTTGTCTAGAAAAAGTTCATCACAAAGGAAAAGGAAGTAACCAATTTTTTTTTCTCTCCTTCGAACTTCAATGTAACAGCTAAGATAGGAAGCCAAATCAATCTACCTTAACGATAATAAAGTTTTGAAAGACTATTACTTCTCATATTTTTAATTTATATTCATTATAAATAATATAAATTAAAAATATAGATTTAAAATATTTATTATTTTACCTGGTGCTAACTTTATGTATGACACAACCATCATTTATTCACTTAAAAAAAGTTTCTGAATTTTTCTTCTGTATTTCTTATCAGGATAGTCACGTTCTATTTTCACTGGGGGATTCTTCCCTGGTGATTTGTATTTTTCGTAAGTACATCTTGCATTTTTTTGTGCTTCTGACCTTCGTAGTCTAAACACAGTGGTCCTCAACCGATTTTGTTCAAACACGTGTTGTATAGATTAATTTTTTGTTAAATTCTATAAAAATCAAAATTCGATCTTGATTATGCAAATGAGTGATTTTCAGCGTTTTTTCTCAATTTATTATTAGGTACATTTTCGTTCTACAAACTTCTAAAAAATAATTCTTCAATCAAAAAATCATATTTGAAAAACTCAATGACAAAATCACGTGATGAAATTGAACGGGAGACGTAAAAAAAAACATTATATCACACTACATCGTTAATTCACAATTTTATTTTTGACGAAATTCCCTCCATCGCTCAAATTTCTTTGGCGCAGTTGCGCCCCAACTTTTTTTGTTCAAGTTCCAAAATTTTTTCGTACGCCCTTCAATCAGATTTTTTTCTCGCTTCCTTATAACAATATGAAGAAAGCATTGATTTCCGAACGAAATTCTTCCTCTACCATCTATTCTTAGCAAACAACCTCCAAAATTCACAAAATCAGTTTTAAAATCGATATACATTAGTTTTTAATAATACAATATTATTAAACAAATTAGAAGGTTGAAAACCACTGACCTAATGTACAATTTTTCTATACATTACCCTTACTATTATAGTTTAAAAAACCTCAAAAACACATAATATTGTTCAGAATGTATAATTATATTTTTTTAATTTCTCACGAACAACAATTTTGGCACATTTTTCCGTGATTTGGCATAACTTTTGCACAACTCATATAATACTTTCGAGTCCAATTTGAATCCTCAGGTAACGAAGAATTTTCGGGATCTCGGGGGGTTTTTTGTATTTGTTTTCGAAAATTGCGTTTCTGAATTATACATCCTGATTTAATTTTTTTGTTCTTTTTTTTCATTTTTCATTTTAACTTTGATTAAAGCCCGACTTATTCAACAGAATGACGATATTCATGAAACCTACTTTTTATGTATTTTTTTGTTAATTTATAAATCTTTGCATTGTTTTTTCATTCTGAATCAGCTAAAATTGTTCAACAATCCTAAAAATGGTAATGTCAGTAAAGAAATATACCCTATCAAAGTTTATCAGTGCTCCCCGAAACACCGTCGGTCACACCTTGAACAACAATATTGTTTTAATTTTATTTTTATTATCTTTACTCTTTAAGGAAAATATTAGAATATTCGTCTTTAGAATATTTGTTTTTTGTGAATTTTCATCTTTTTCGACAATTGTCTCCATTTTTATGTACCTTTTAATGAAGGAAACTTTCAAATTTATCGTTCTGACCGGAATGTGTTGTTATGATTGAATAAGAGAATTTTAAGTTCTTCGTTTAATGATTTCCATTTACTGACCGTTTATCTTCGTTTTTTCCAATTTATCTGTTTTTCTGTATTTTATTCTGCACACTTACAAGGGCACAAAATAAACGAAAAAATCTCTGTTTATTAAATTCTAAAAAATGTCCACGAAACAGTCGAGCTGCCACTATGTACAAACGTGGTACCTTATAGGACGCACCACACCAAAAAACTGAGGGGGTTTGGTAAATATTTTCTTCAATACATTCGAATTGAGCGTCTTCACTCAGCCCCGAAAAACTCTGTTTTCAACAATATTTTTTTAAATATTTTTAATACCCGTTTTGATTCTATATTTTTTTCTTTTTTTCGACTATACCAAGAATGATAACACAACACTGAGCCCGAAACGAGTTAGATCGTGCGGTTTGATCTCACGCAGAAGGAGAATAAGGTAAAAAGCGGAAGTACGCACTGATTTGAGCTTTGGTATTAAACTAGGTCTACTTTGTGCTAAGTGACTTTCGACACTCGGATTGTCTCATATCCTGTCGTCCTCGTCTTCGTGGTCGTCAGGAGGATCTTCACTCTCTTCTTTGTAGCCGGGGTGTTCTGAGATGGCGTAGTAGTTGCCGTTGTAGATGACGCCTAGTTCTCGGAGAACGTCGCCGCGGATCGTGGCTTTGATCGTCCAGTTGTAGCAATCTTCCGACTCGCTTTCCCGATCGAGGCGCTCGACGTCGAGGATCTTGGAGCTGAGCCTCTCCAGGATGATGCCGATGTCCTTGATGGTCAGGTGGCGCTTCTGGTCGACGGAGAGCTGGTCGATGAGGAGGAGGAACTTTTCGGTCGTGATGGCCTCTTCGGCGCCGATCTCCGTCTCTGACTCTGAGGAATCCGCACCGGGCGGCGCCTCTTGTCCCGGACGCCCCACCTGGCGGGCGCCTTCGATGTCCAGGAACCTCACGTGCCCTTCACCGCCACGGAAAAGAGTGTTAGGTTATAAAAGTCACGACATTTTCAGGAACGTTATGACTAGGGGGCGGAATGTTTTTCCTCGATAAATTTAAATGAAACTTCCAAAAATGTTTCCTTTCAAATCAGCATGATTTCATAATTCTTGCCTCTTCTTGTGCAAATGAAACACTGATATGCAAAGGGGTTCTTTAGAATTTTTGAAAAATCGGTACATCAGTTCCTAGACGGCTTTTTCCTTATAACGATACCAAGCTAGACGTTTGAAATAAAATGTTAAAGGTATATTTCGCCACAAGATCATCAGATGGCAAGCAGATCCCCAACGATAGGTAGGATAGGTTGGTGAATAGATCAGTGGCGACAACCAGTGGTGTACTTCGCCATCAGATCCCCAACGATAGGTAGGATAGGTTGGTGAATAGATCAGTGGCGACAACCAGTGGTATACTTCAGTGGTGAATAGATCAGTGGTGACAACCAGTGGTGTACTTTGCCATCAGATCCCCAACGATAGGTAGGATAGGTTGGTGAATAGATCAGTGGCGACAACCAGTGGTATACTTCAGTGGTGAATAGATCAGTGGTGACAACCAGTGGTGTACTTCGCCATCAGATCCCCAATGATAGGTAAGATAGGTTGGTGAATAGAACAGCGGCGACAACCAGTGGTATACTTCAGTGGTGAATAGATCAGTGGTGACAACCAGTGGTGTACTTCGCCATGAGATCCCCAACGACAGGTAGGATAGGTTGGTGAATAGATCAGTGGCGACAACCAGTGGTATACTTCAGTGGTGAATAGATCAGTGGTGACAACCAGTGGTAGACTTCGCCATCAGATCCCCAACGATAAGTAGGATAGGTTGGTGAATAGATCAGTGGCGACAACCAGTGGTAGACTTCGCCATCAGATCCCCAACGATAAGTAGGATAGGTTGGTGAATAGATCAGTGGCGACAACCAGTGGTAGACTTCGCCATCAGATCCCCAACGATAGGTAGGATAGGTTGATGAATAGATGAGTGGCGACAACAAGTGGTATACTTCGCCATCAGATCGCCAACGATAAGTAGGATAGGTTGGTGAATAGATCAGTGGCGACAACCAGTGGTATACTTCGCCATCAGATCGCCAACGATAGGTAGGATAGGTTGGTGAATAGATCAGTGGCGACAACCAGTGGTAGACTTCGCCATCAGATCCCCAACGATAAGTAGGATAGGTTGGTGAATAGATCAGTGGCGACAACCAGTGGTAGACTTCGCCATCAGATCCCCAACGATAGGTAGGATAGGTTGATGAATAGATCAGTGGCGACAACCAGTGGTAGACTTCGCCATCAGATCCCCAACGATAAGTAGGATAGGTTGGTGAATAGATCAGTGGCGACAACCAGTGGTAGACTTCGCCATCAGATCCCCAACGATAAGTAGGATAGGTTGGTGAATAGATCAGTGGCGACAACCAGTGGTAGACTTCGCCATCAGATCGCCAACGATAGGTAGGATAGGTTGATGAATAGATCAGTGGCGACAACCAGTGGTAGACTTCGCCATCAGATCCCCAACGATAAGTAGGATAGGTTGGTGAATAGATCAGTGGCGACAACCAGTGGTAGACTTCGCCATCAGATCCCCAACGATAAGTAGGATAGGTTGGTGAATAGATCAGTGGCGACAACCAGTGGTAGACTTCGCCATCAGATCCCCAACGATAGGTAGGATAGGTTGATGAATAGATGAGTGGCGACAACAAGTGGTATACTTCGCCATCAGATCGCCAACGATAAGTAGGATAGGTTGGTGAATAGATCAGTGGCGACAACCAGTGGTATACTTCGCCATCAGATCGCCAACGATAGGTAGGATAGGTTGGTGAATAGATCAGTGGCGACAACCAGTGGTAGACTTCGCCATCAGATCCCCAACGATAAGTAGGATAGGTTGGTGAATAGATCAGTGGCGACAACCAGTGGTAGACTTCGCCATCAGATCCCCAACGATAAGTAGGATAGGTTGGTGAATAGATCAGTGGCGACAACCAGTGGTAGACTTCGCCATCAGATCCCCAACGATAGGTAGGATAGGTTGATGAATAGATGAGTGGCGACAACAAGTGGTATACTTCGCCATCAGATCGCCAACGATAAGTAGGATAGGTTGGTGAATAGATCAGTGGCGACAACCAGTGGTATACTTCGCCATCAGATCGCCAACGATAGGTAGGATAGGTTGGTGAATAGATCAGTGGCGACAACCAGTGGTATACTTCGCCATCAGATCGCCAACGATAAGTAGGATAGGTTGGTGAATAGATCAGTGGCGACAACCAGTGGTAGACTTCGCCATCAGATCCCCAACGATAGGTAGGATAGGTTGATGAATAGATGAGTGGCGACAACAAGTGGTATACTTCGCCATCAGATCGCCAACGATAAGTAGGATAGGTTGGTGAATAGATCAGTGGCGACAACCAGTGGTATACTTCGCCATCAGATCGCCAACGATAGGTAGGATAGGTTGGTGAATAGATCAGTGGCGACAACCAGTGGTATACTTCGCCATCAGATCGCCAACGATAAGTGATAGGATAGGTTGGTGAATAGATCAGTGGCGACAACCAGTGGTATACTTCGCCATCAGATCCCCAACGATAAGTAGGATAGGTTGGTGAATAGATCAGTGGCGACAACCAGTGGTAGACTTCGCCATCAGATCCCCAACGATAGGTAGGATAGGTTGATGAATAGATGAGTGGCGACAACCAGTGGTATACTTCGCCATCAGATCCCCAACGATAAGTAGGATAGGTTGGTGAATAGATCAGTGGCGACAACCAGTGGTATACTTCGCCATCAGATCGCCAACGATAGGTAGGATAGGTTGGTGAATAGATCAGTGGCGACAACCAGTGGTATACTTCGCCATCAGATCGCCAACGATAGGTAGGATAAGTTGGTGAATAGATCAGTGGCGACAACCAGTGGTGTACTTCGCCATCAGATCCCCAACGATAAGTAGGATAGGTTGGTGAATAGATCAGTGGCGACAACCAGTGGTAGACTTCGCCATCAGATCCCCAACGATAGGTAGGATAGGTTGATGAATAGATGAGTGGCGACAACAAGTGGTATACGTCGCCATCAGATCCCCAACGATAAGTAGGATAGGTTGGTGAATAGATCAGTGGCGACAACCAGTGGTAGACTTCGCCATCAGATCCCCAACGATAGGTAGGATAAGTTGGTGAATAGATCAGTGGCGACAACCAGTGGTATACTTCGCCATCAGATCGCCAACGATAGGTAGGATAGGTTGGTGAATAGATGAATGGCGACAACCAGTGGTATACTTCCTCATCAGATCCCCAACGATTGGTAGGATAGGTTGATGAATAGATCAGTGGCGACAACCAGTGGTATACTTCGCCATCAGATCGCCAACGATAAGTGATAGGATAGGTTGGTGAATAGATCAGTGGCGACAACCAGTGGTATAAAAACGGAGTTGAGAAGAACGTTGTCTATTTCCACGAAAATAATGAGTTACAAGTTAAATCGATTTCAGTATTTTAGTAACAAACAATAAGGCACATCACAAAGAGCATAGCTTATATAGTCACAAGTGAAAGGGAGCTTGAATCCCATTGGTCGAGAAAGTGAAAGTCATACCCAATCAGATAAGTGAAAGGAGAATCCTATTGGCTCAGAGAAGTGAAGGGACCTGGGACGATCATCCAATGCCAATCAAGGCAGACAAAGTGAAAGGGAGCTCAAACATTGGTGATGGTAACATTGTGAAGGGGGGACCAAGCTATTGTAGGAAGGAACCCACCAACGGTGAAACATTCTGAGGGACCACCTCATTCAGACATGTACCAGACCTATCACTCTTAAGAATCTCGAACTTTTCAAGCACATCCAACATACCTCCCTTCGGGCAAAAATGAGGAAATTCTATGTACTGTCCGTTTGTTAGATCAAAACTAAAGTCATGATTGGATTCTCTTAGGTGATCCGCAAAGCAGAATCACCTTTGCTATACCTGAAATTCTTCTCATGCTCTTTTATTCTTTCCCTAAATTTCCTACCAGTTTGACCACAATACTCAAGCCCACAAGAACATTTCAGCTTATAAACCCAACTTTTATCTTGAACGCTAATTTTATCTTTAACAGAACCCAACGAAGCTTTAAGATTGTTTTTATTTTTAAACCCTACTTTGAAATCTCTAGATGATAACATTTTGCCACTTTTGTCAGAAATCTTTCAATAACAAGGTAGACTTATCCAAATTTTCTCTTCTAATACAACTTCTCTAACCAAATTAGAAACCCCGTCTCTACACTTTTTCCTAAGAACCTTATTCCATATTGAATCAATGAGACATCCCCCATATCCATTGCTTGCGGCTATACTCTTGATAATAGTTTTTCTTTAGATACATTTTGATCACTCATTGGTATTGACAAAGCTCTATTGAGCATACTATGGATAGCAGCATGTTTATGAACTAAGGGATGATTTGATTTGCTATGAATAGTGATATCACTGTAGGTATCTTTTCTATAAATGGAGAAATCATGTTTTCTGTTAATCAATAAGATGGACAGATCAAGAAAATTAAGCTTATTTCCACCTAGTTCAAGAGTAAATTTAACAAAAGGATCTAGTGTATTGATTTTTTCATGAAAAGAATTTAGTTGCCTTTCAGTTCCTCCATAGAATTATTATATCATCAACGTACCTGTACCAATATAAAAGGTCGTTTGATTTACACTTTTCAAAGATTCGTTTTTCAAGATGATCCATATAAATATCCGCAAGCAAAGGAGACAGCGGTGAACCCATGGCTGAGTATAATATTTACCTTCAAATAGAAAATAGTTCTGATCCATACAAACAGACATTAGACTACACAGCTCATCCTTTTCAAAAACATCGAGATCTGACCGATGGATAAGCCCATTAACCACATCTTTGCCGCTAGCTACATCGATATTGGTAAACAGACTAACCACATCAAAGGAAGCAAGTTTGGCAGTTGGAGGCTCTCGAATGTCACTAATTTTAGAAACCAAATTGTATGAATTTTGAACAGATGATGACCTAACCGTCGAAATCGATTTAACTTGTAACTCATTATTTTCGTGGAAATAGACAACGTTCTAATCAACTCCATTTTTATTAAAATGGTTTTCCACAATCTCATCGCGAGTGATTAAATTCGAACCAGTGGTATATTTCGCCATCAGAACCGCCTTGATAGGATAGATTGGTGAATAGATCAGTGGCAACAGCCAGTGGTTTGAGATATTCTCATTGACCATCTTCACTCTGTGTCTCCAAATAAGCAAATAAAATAAATAACCTACGAAATATATGATAGTGATGAGAATTACTGTACCCTTTTCCTCCGCCAATTACACTAAATCGCCTATGAGAACCAGCAGCATAGTTTCATTTTCATTTTATCGCCAACGATTTTAAAATAGGTTGGTGTATAGATCAGCGACGACCACCATCGGCATATTTTGTCATTTTGTCGCCAGCGATTTTAGGATAGGTTGGTGTGTCGCGGTGTATTTCGTCACCAGTATAGTTGGTGAATGTATTAGTGGCGACAACCAGTGGTAAATTTCGTAATCAGATCACTAAATTCTAGTGTTGGAGAGAGTTCAAAAGTTGTTTTGAAACTGCTAGTTCACACAGCCATCACTGACGACACCATCTATTGCCCTGTTATACATTCCGCTTGAATTTTTCATGGGATCAACGGATATTTCAGAGACATCTCAAACTGCGCACAAACTGATCAGAATGTTTTTGAAGCCTCATTAAGACCTTATCGAGACATCTATGAAGTAATCTCCAAGGTAAAGAACCTATTTTGCATATCAGTGCTTCTTATAATAATGAACAACTATAAAGCCAATGTCCATATTTTGAGAAGTAACCTATGGGCAGTGGTAGTTTCATATTTTTAGGCACTTCTTGTGCTTGAAGGCGTTATTCTCAAGGGTAAACACTAAAATCCATTAATACCCAAATTTTTGTGATATAACTTCATATGTCCCAACCTTCCGCCCCCCTAGTTGTAACAATAACAGGATTAGTCGAATGTATAATGTACATTGGTACTAATCTCATTGGTACTGAAGAAGAAATAATTATATTATAATTATTTCTTCTTCAGTACCAATGAGATTGAGGGCCTTGATCATTTCTAGATACCCAACTAGGATCCTCCCCCCCCCCCTCCAGAAAAGTCATTGTAACTATGTTGTGCCAACAAAGCTCTCTTCTGTTTTTATCCTCCGGATATTTTGCTGAATCCTAAAACCCACATTTGTGAATATTTTCTCCTCGCAGGTAGAAAACACCAACCCACCAGTGGCGCTTCATTACTTGGAGTCATTTGGCTTTCAAAAATGATCCGTCTTCTGTCTTTCCTGATCGCTCAATGAACATCCTCTAAAAGTGGGAAAAATGAAACCCCACTCTCTTGGGGAATGTAATCAAGTCGCTTATAAGTAATTCTTCAGGCTATGAATAAAACTGTCTATTCTTGTCGTTTAGGGTCAGTAGAAACCTTGTCAAATAAAGGTCAATTCTGCCACTGGGACCTCTCCGTCAATTTAGAATCCAACCTGACGTTAGTAAAAAGAGAGCTCGTCATTTAGGTCCTTCGTCTAATTAATTGAAGGGATGGGGTGATATCAGTTGGATTAAAATTGCACCCATTTTTGGTAGGTTTCCCAGATCCTTTAAAAACCGAAAAATAACCGTGCAAGTTGGATGGAGGGTATGAGAAATTCCTTGTGCAATGTGAAGAGGTATTCCTCCTCCTCACCTTTCCTCGCCTATCTCGTACGACCTTGATCTAACTCCTGTTCCATTCGGAAATAGATTAGACGAAGGATCCACGCGTCAGTTAGTTCGATCCCTGCCTTCCTCAAGGTGAGTCCTTTCTCCCTGTTGAAAACCATATCTCGTGGGTTCCCTATTTCCCCCTGCTAAATAGTATTTCCACTGCGCCACTCAACTTGGTAATATTTTTGTGATTATCTGAAGTTAACTGTGTTAGTCATTATATATTATTAAATTGCAAATTCACGTGGTACCTACATACTTGTGTGTATTTTCCCAGTATCCCCAGTGCTTCACCACACTACAGCACGAAGCTGGGATTTCCAATGAGTATAATACAGAACAAGAGAGCAAAGTCCTCGCTGTAGAGTCAACAATCTGTTTCTCATACAGGACAATCTGAGGACTCCCCATCCCCACCGTGGAGTTCACCAAAATCCCGAAGGATATCTACATAACATTAACCCATTTCAAGCCAAGAGTAGAAATAACAGAGTAATGTTGAGGAGGAGGATGAACTATTTTACAGAATGGCGGCCGAAATAAGGCATAATTTGCTCTCCAATCGAGAGCAAAATTGCTCCAAATTTCATGAAATTAACATTTAATAGGATTTGAGAGGTCTTAGTTTTCCAAATCAATATGATTGATCCATTTCATTGTTAAAAATCTGAAAAAAAATCTAGGTAAAATGTAAAAATCTATTTATGGACCGGAATCTGTTTCGACTTATGGCCCAGAACGCTTACTCTCCCAGTATCGAATTTCAACCACCATGATCACGCTTTCGGCCAAAAGGCTTCTTTCAAAAAAATTCCCCAAATCTCATTGAGCTCCCGAATGTCGAAGAAAATGTTTTTTGAAAAGTTTAGGAACTGCATGAACGAGAAAAAATTCTTCTACTAAGATTTTCCACAATTTCAATATTCAAAACATCATTATTATGACGATGCAAAAATGCATCAGTGGCAGGAAATGGGTTAAGTTCGTGATACTCCCTTATACCTGCTTTGACTAATTCTACATCCATTCTCTTATGAGGTTATTGTCCCATGGATTAATTGTGAACTGGGATCATCTTAAAAAAATTCGGAGCACAAATCTGTTAAAAGCAATCTTGAATGCAAACCTTGTGGAATCCCAAGAACAGAGTTGTGAAAAAACAGACATATTGAGCCAAAGAACTCCAAAATGTAAGCGATTAGATTTCATCAGCACTCTGGAGTATTGGTAGGAATAATATAATTTGATAAAACATACTAGTTTTTCTGTCAATAAATATCAAATTTTACTTATATCACTTCTCATTTATATAAATGTACACTCACATATATGTAAGAAGTATTTACCACGGGAATCAACTTTACTTTGGCAGCACTGTTGACGTTTATTACGTACAAATAAATTGTAACAAATTAATAACGATGGATCCCAAAATGGAAATTATTATGTAATCACAATAAAAAGAACCCTTGTCAATACCTACACCTTAAGAAACATGATCAGATGAAAAGTCTGCATGGACAATTTACAATGGTAATATCCACATGCCAGTGTCTTTCTATAATGTTGCTACTCGGTAGTGTACAATGATGATTAATGAGATGCAATATGGTTTTTACGATCCAAAATTTCACTATTTGCGAATAGTAGTAGGAGATGCATCGTCAAATTCGCCATAATTCCACGAGCATGTTCTAATACGCTGATCGTTACAAACGTATTTATTTTCCATGAATGTGAGATTACGAACTAACATGCAATGTTCAATCATTTCATACAATTGAATTTTTGAATGTCTAACTCGTTTCTGTCGACTCAGGAGGTATATTAAGTGGTAATAGTGCCAATTCGGTGATATTTTCGGAATGAAAATTATGTTTTTTGAGGTCTTACAATGAATCATGATGCAATTGCGTCAGTTGGTGGTGAACACCAGGCGCACACCAATAAAAAAGCTGCATAAATGTTTATGAAGTACTAAACATAATAGTAGAAACATGAACTACTTAGGACATCGTGGGATTGTAAAAATGCTTGATTAGTACATGATGGGTGATGAATTTAATAGGTAATAAAAAATTGTCATTTGAGCGAAATTAAAATAACGCATCAGGTCTAACAAGCGAAAACAAGGCAGTTTTGCACTACGAACTACTGGCTAGGTAGAGGATAAGACACATACAAGTGGACAGTAATTGAATAACTCTCTAATGGATGGACATAATAAACACGAGTTGTGATCTAACAAATTATACTGTTCCAAAAGTTTTTGTAAAATTTCGGGGTACTGGAAGATTCAGGAACTGATAACTCACCCGACTGCCAGTTTCCTCGCGTTTATAAAGAATTAAATGAAATATTGGTTAAGAGAATTTATCAAGACATTGATGTATTATTCGACATCAGTATAAATAATAACCACCTTTACGTTCTTAAAATATATAAGCGATAAACTACAAATTTGAATCCATTCCCGGGAAGAAAAAAGCGGTTTATCGAGTCAAAAAAATTATGCAAAAACATGATGCAAATGATGCAAAATTCGATTTCGAAAAGTTACAGTGCGAAGCAAAAGCTAAACGCAGCTTAGTTATTCTGGTGTGAGCCTGATACTAATGTGTCGACATTGTTAAGGGTAATACCCATAAGGTTAATAATAATAAGGTTCATTGTAAATTGCGAAAAAGTCCTGTAAGTGCCACATTGCTCTGCACAGTGGATGAATGGAGGGAACGACGATATTACGATATTAAACGACATTGTGTATCTTTCAATGTTATTGTCAAACCTGTGGATGTGTATCTCGTTGTGGTCTTTCAAGAAGCAAGTCTATTGTTTGAACATCGCAGTTGAATGTATGACTTTATACAAGAACAATCTCTGGGAACATTAACTGACTGAACGATACCCACAAGCCCTTCCAGAAGCTGTCCGACACACTATTATGGTGTAACTGTTGTGATCAGCGACCTCTTCGCATTACTGTCCATTCAGTTCCTTAGCTCATGTGGTAGGAGCTCCGATTCAGAATCAGAATGATAGGAGATCGATCCCCCGCCGAGGGAAGTTAATTTTTGATGATTCAACAATGTGGCGCAGTCGCACCGGACCCGGATGGTCTCCTCAGCATTTTTCAGAGAAACAATAATTCATTAAGATTAGGTCATCAAAACAACTCCCTCCCAAGACACGAGTCGAGCCACCGCCTATTCGGACAAACGTTGAGGTCAGCAGATCCCCCGCCCCGTCAATAAGGAACATAACAAAAACTCCAAAGCCAGTCAAAAATATCGCGTTCTCACTGGGTTGGAAAACACCGGTCAAAGCTGCCTCTCACCTCTCTGACTAGGTAACGGAGTACCTAAGATTTCCTAACGAGGGGGGAGATGTTGTGATCAGCGACCTCTTCGCATTTCTGTCCATTCACTACCTTAGCTCATGTGGTAGGAGCTCCAATTCAGAATCGGAATGATAGGAGATCGATCCCCGGTCGAGGGAAGTTAATTTTTGATGATTCAACATAACCTTGAGGTTTCGATTGGATAATTTTTGCGCTACTCATTTGACGATACGAGTATTTATAATCACGGTATTTTCAATTTATAGGCGTGATTTTAAAACGATACCCCTCATCTTGCGGTTGGTACCGAGGAATTGCTTCATGCAGGTTCTTAGAGCCTCAATTCGCCAAATCGAGATTGTGGTGGTTTTCATGTTTTCCCTATTGGTTTCACCGATTCACGCAGGTTGGGGACCTTCTCCAAGCACTGCTTCAACTAGAAATGGATGATGCATTTTTGTTTATTATTTTCAATAATAAACCTTTGGAATCGAGCACGAAAAAAATTATACACCCCACCTCCCCCCTTCCGACCCATCAAAATTTACGTGTGTACCCATCAAATTTTATCGGATAAAAATTTGTCCGTTGTACGTATTTTCAGGGATGTTACAGATTATTTTTATATTTTTCCAACAATATTCAGAGATTGTGCGGGTTGACGTGTGGATAGATTGACCCTATGCGGGTAGTGCAAGGTACTTAGAGATTGATGTGTTGAGATCAACTACTATGCATCGGATCATCTACACAATAAGGTTATGGATACGAGGAAGCTATGTGCCACACCCACTTGACAGACTTTTATTCGTTGTAACGGGCAAAACAATATTAATTTACAATTCAACTTCAATGAAATTTTCAAGGATTGTGCGGGTCAGACTTCCAACTGTCTCTTATGGATTCCATTGCTCCAAGATTGATGGCTGCCTCTACTCAATTTTCCCCAAGCCAATTATTCTCACTACATAAATAGGCCGATTTCGCTCAAACAAGAAGATCGTTGGGAATTGATTTTTTGATCGTTTCATCCCTATGCATAAACTAGAAATTCTCTTACAAGCGTATTTAGCCGATATCCGAAGAATCAACAAAACATCGCTCATACACTAACATAACGCTTAAACCTTCATTCTTGTCCTACCGACTTCTCTAAAACCTGGATATTATAACTGAAGACCTGTTGATTATCTGAATTTCCTATCTAAAAATGGCGGATCGTCTGTATATTCTTGTCATGGGGAATGCTATGACCAGATTATGTAATTGTACACTGAGAGAACAGGTATGGATGTGGGACCCTTACTTCGGTTGGAGCGGAGCTCTTAGGTGTGACAACACTCAAGTTTTGATAACATACTTGTAATTTGAGTGTGAGATCCAAGGACAATTAAAACGCACGTCCAGGGCTAGCTTTGGGTCCGATATTCAAAGCTATAGGTGCTACACTCTACTGTGAAGCTGATACACCCGCGTGTCGTTGCAAGCTCTAAAGGCGTTCATCGTGGCGAATATGCGTTTTCGAACGGGTTTCTTTCTTTCCTACTCCAGCTCTTAGGTTCTTTCTTCATCAACTCGCCATAAAGATTTTAATTTCATAGTTTGTTCAAACTAACTACGTCATCTATCTCATCGTTTGTATAAATTTGTTAAGAGAAACTGTGTGCAATGGACGAGGAAACGTGCAACGTTTTGAACCAAGCCGGCCTCGAGGCCTAAGACAAAGTTTTCAAAGGTAAGTGAGTGGTTAACTGCAAGTGTATCTTTCCCCTCGTTACCCACACATTTTTGTACGAATACCACAGTTTCGACTGTTTTATTATGGTATTTCAAATTAAATGAACAACCTGTGTTTAGTTATAATTGTGTAATGAGTTTTGAGAGCTACTGGGATTGACCGAGGAGAGATTAAGCTGATATCCTCATTGTACTGGAATCAGGTGGCTGAGATCAGAGTGGAGCAGGTTATCTTCGGAGGTCATGGAAATAAGAAAGGTGTACGGCAGGGGTGTATACTATCGCCCTTGCTTTTCAACCTCTATTCTGTAGTTGTATTTGGAGAGGCCCTTGAACAGCATCCGGATAAGGGAATATCGGCCAATGGTGTGTACCTAAGCAATGTTCGGTATGCTGATGACACCGTTGTCCTGGCTGAGAGCCTTGCTGATCTCTAGTATTTGATGGATTCAATTGATCAGCATAGTGAAGCATATGGCCTGGCGTTGAACGTTTCCAAAACCAAGGTACTCGTGTTTTCAAAGCGCAGAACAGATGTCAACCTTACGGTAAGCGGTGAGCGAGTGGAGCAGGTAGCATCCTACAAATACTTGAGAGCTTTGGTAAACGAGCACAATGACCCGAAAAAAGAAGTAAGAGCTAGAATCGAGATGGCAAGAGGAACTTTCTTTCAAATGAAGAAATTCTTTTAAAGAATTTCTTTATGCGTTCTACGTTTAGTCTGGCTCTAAGAATGCGGATGGTCAGGTTCTATGTTTTCTCGGTGCTGTAGTATTGGTGTAAAAGCTGGACCCTTGACCCAAGCACTGAGAAGATCATAGAAGCTTTTGAGATGTATTTATACCGACGTATGTTACGCATTCCATGGGCCCAGAAAGTCACCAACGTCGTCCTTGAGAGGATGGGAAAATCTAAGGAGCTCCTCCTCACTGTTAAAGAGCGAAAAACCCGATACATTGGGCATGTATTGGGAGGTCCCCGGTACGAGTTGCTGCGCCTTATCTTAGGAGGGAAAATTTTGGGAAAACGTTCAGTTGGGAGAAGGAAAAACTCTTGGCTAAAGGTTGCCAACAACAAGGAAGAACTGGCTGTTTGGATCGCCAACCTCCGCGAGGAGTCGGCGAATTAAGAAGAAGAATGAGTCACACGCACGGAATCCTTGTCTTTTAAAACAACTGAATACAGCAAATATGTAGATCGACCCAACAAAAACACACCATGTCAACTAATTGATGTCAATCACTTGGCATAATCTTATAATTGCCACTCTAGATTAGGTTGGCTGATCTGATGAATGACTACTTTATTCAAGTTGCCGTATCATTAACCAATAGTCGTAATATCCATAACTAGTCGATTCTCCTCCAACCAAACATGGTATACAGTTCAATGATGCAGGCACTTACAGAAGATTCTGGTATTTCCCTTAAAAGCGTGTCCAACTTCTATAATGAGAATGTTGTACTGGAGATGTACCTTTGACTGTGCGTCCGCGCGGGTGGTGCGGCGACGGCGAGGCTGACAGCGAGTCCTGTATGGGGCTCGTCGCCACTGATTTGTGCACCGCGATCTTTCGCCCTTCCTCGTGCAGAGAGCAGCAGTGGAAGTCGCACTCGGTGTTGGAGTTACCTGGGGAGCCGCTCCTCTGAGGTGTGTGCGCGTGGTTGGCGCACTCCGGGGTGTGGATGTGGATGGACTGCGCTTCGAAGGAACCGCCGCCTCTGACCAGCTTCTGCTGTTCGCGGACGAGCTGCTCGTCATGGTTGATAACCGTGATCTGGGGGCTTGTTTGGTATCTGAAAAGAGCAAAATGCAGGAAATATTAGGGAAGTTCTTGGTGTATTCAACTGGAGGAGAACTCATAAGCTAGAATATGGCTAAAGAGAGGGAGGATTAATAAAAACGGAGTTGAGTAGAACGTTGTCTATTTCCACGAAAATAATGAGTTACAAGTTAAATCGATTTCGACGGTTAAGTCATCATCAGTAACAAACAATAACTGAAGGTACATCACAGAGAGCATAGCTTATACAGGGTGTAAGCCTAACTGGTCTGCCATACGGTACCAGTCGATTCTACAACTAATTTGCAACAAAAAATGTCTCATAGCGATTTTTTTTAAACCCTTTGTTTTTGAGTTATTTTGACTTTAAATTGCTGTGTAAATTACAATTTAAGGATACCGTTTGAAAGGGCATTAAATTTCCTATCGGATAGATGCCTTAACTTTCTTTTGAGTCAAGATTTGAGACATGAAAACGTCCTCTAAAAAGAGAATTTTACGTAATTTTGGAAACCTCGCGTTTATTCAATCTCAAATTGAACTACGAGAACCCATACTTTTTCAAGATGCAACAACAGTGAAAACTGCGCCAGAATCTCAGCTTTTCAATGGTATAATCAAAACATATTCTACAGCCGAATTTAGGGGAAAAATTCGTGTATGAACGCGGAAAAAATTGCATTTTTTAAACGAAATCAGCGCTTGCCTCCTGTTTCCGGAGGCCTCGCGGTCTACTGCGTCCCCGACCCACCCACTTTTATCGTCCGATCCCTCAGATCGACTAGGCGGAGCGCCGATTTCGTTGAACAAATGCACGTTTTTCCGCGTTCAAACACGAATTTCTCCCCTAAATTTGGTTGTAAAATATTTTTTGATTATACCATTGGAAAGCTGAGGTTCTGGCGCAGTTTTTACTGTTCTTGCATCTTGAAAAAATGTTGATCCTCGTAGTTCAATTTGCGATTGAAAAAATTCGAGGTTTCCAAATTTCGTAAAATTCTCTTTTTAGAGGACGTTTTCAAGTCTCAAACCTCGACTCAAAAAAAAAGTTAAGGCATTTATCCGATAAGAAATTTAATTTTCTTTCCAACGGTATCCTCAAATTGTAACTTACACAGCTAATTAACGGAGTTATGACCGATTTAATGACATAAGGTCAAAATCACGAAAAAAAAGTTTAAAGTTAGAAAAACTCGAAAACAAAGGGTTTTAAAAAAAATCGCTACGAGACATTTTTTGTTGCAAATTAGTTGTAGAATCGACTGGTACCGTATGGCAGACCAGTTAGGCTTACACCCTGTGTAGTCACAAGTGAAAAGGAGCTTGAATCCCAATGGTCGAGAAAGTGAAAGTCATAACCAATCAGATAATGAAAGGAGAATCCTATTGGCTCAGAGAAGTGAAGGGACCTGGGAGGATCATCCAATGCCAATCAAGGCAGACAAAGTGAAAGGGAGCTCAAACATTGGTGAGGGTAACATTGTGAAGGGGGGACCAAGCTATTGTAGGAAGGAACCCATTAACGGTGAAACATTCTGAGGGACCACTTCATTCAGACATTTACCAGACCTATCACTCTTAAGAATCTCGAACTTTTCAAGCACATCCAACATACCTCCCTTCGGGCAAAAATGAGGAAATTCTATGTACTGTCCGTTTGTTAGATCAATACTAAAGTCATGATTGGATTCTCTTAGGTGATTCGCAAAAGCAGAATCACCTTTGCTATCCCTGAAATCCTTCTCATGCTCTTTTATTCTTTCCCTAAATTTCCTACCAGTTTGACCACAATACTAAAGCCCACAAGAACATTTCAGCTTTTAAACCCCACTTTTATCTTGAACGCTAATTTTATCTTTAATAGAACCCAACGAAGCTTTAAGATTATTTTTATTTTTAAACCCTACTTTGAAACCTCTAGATGATAACATTTTGCCAATTTTGTCAGAAGGAGGATTCCAAACGTAACCCTCGATTATCTTCTCAATCAACAGATCAATTTTCAATTCTAAATACACTTTGGAATTGTCTCAACGTCACTAAAGTGGTCATCTAGATAAAAACAAAACAAAATCACCAAAACAATGTTACTCTTATTTTTAAACAACAAGTGAAACACATTTTTTTTAACAAGTAAATTACAAATTATTAACTAAATTTGTGTCTTAACTGTATTATATGTATTTTTCAGATGATTAAACTTTCCATGGTAATGTCAATAATGCAAACTCATTGAAAAACATCGTACACAAGGATTACTCTTTTCTAAGTAGAGTTTTGAGAACTATACCAAACGCTTGCTTACGAGTCTGCAACTGCAACCGGGACATTTTATATCTTTAGTTCCCAAGTGACAACAGAACAAGCGGCATTGTTTAGTAAATCCATTAAAAAATTAATAATTATAAAATGGCGGCATAGATACCATGAACGTCTATGAAAGAAATGCGTGATAAATCGATAGCTTTCCGACGAATGGTGAACAATTTCTGTCCCTTTAAAAATAAAAAGTCCATTCATGCAGCGTGAATTAATTATTCAAAGAAGAATTAAGCTTTCAAAGAAATCTTTCAGTTGAAGGTATGGTTACGAAAAGGAACAATGGTGTTGCAATTTCTTTTAAACAGTTTTTATTTTACACGATTCTTGGTTCTTTCGATTTTCAGTATACCATACTAACGTACTGTATGCACCGGGTATGCTTTGAAGATGTTAGGAGTCCTTTTTTCATGCTCTACACGTCTCCACGAACTCATAGAGTACCCAAACGGCTATTGTTGGTATTTTTCGATTTTCAGTATACCTACCATACCAACATACTGTATGCACCGGGTATGCTTTGAAGATGTTAGGAGTCCATATTCATGCTCTACTCGTCTCCACGAACTCATAGAGTACCCACACGGCTACTGCATTTCTGGGTACAACAAATATTTGCACGTATTCATTATATATATAAGAATATACCTACTCTTCTTAATTTTTGGACACTTTTCATTTTTGAAAAACGCATAGATATCAGAAATTTTGTGCTGAATCCGAATATACTATATATTACCATGATTGCGAAGGAAATAACTTCAAAAAATGGGAAAACCCTGGTTTTTTTAATACTTTTTTTGATATTTGGACCACTTTGGATTGTCCAAAATTTCTGGCTAGCGAAGCTATTGCAATAGCTTCATTTTCCTTGAAAATTCGCTAAAAAGTTTAATTTCCCCAGAAACGGCTTGGTTGTATGTGAAAATCATCAGAAATCAACATAACTCTTTCACGTCCATGTGTGTATGTGTGTGTGTGTCCACGTGTGTCAAAATATAAAGACTTCGGAAGTTTCTTGCTGTAAAGAGGTGTTCTTTTTTGCAATTATGCTCGAAAAGTTCAAACTTTTAGGAGTTATCACTGCTATTTCGTGTAGAGTTAGTGGACATACATTAGCGGACTACATTTATTCTGTCTATAAATATAATTTCGAACGATTATTTTGAAAAAACGCTTGCATTCCACATTCTAAAATTAGCTCTACATCTCACAACAAGGTCTAGTAGCTCTCAGATCAATTTTTGAGCCAAGTGACATTCTGTTAACTTTTAGCAACAAACTTTCTTCTAATGCTGTTTTCTCTAATAGACATATTCTACTATCTATTGGCATAAATATGTGGTTTCATAATCTATAACGTTTGTTGGGAGAATATCCCACTGTATAATGAGGTTTCGACAGTGCCTCAGTACTGGTTTAGCTGGGAACTTCTCCTGCCATATTCCAACATACATTATTACCTGAATTTTAATTCCCACATGAAGCTATCATGTGCCATTCAACCCAAGCACACAAAATTAAAATGAAAATAAATGAGCCAAGTCGACTTTTTCGTTTATTATTTTCAATAATAAACCTTGGGAATCGACCACGGAAAAAAATTTAACCCCCTTCAAAATTTGTTGGTTTACGTTTCAAGGTACGTAGAATCCGAAAATCGAATAAAATTTTTTTGTCTGTAAATTTGGTATATTGGGGTCTAGTTGTGCCCCGAAGCATTTGATTGATGTCAGTCACTTCTATTTGAAAATTGAAATTCAAATGATCGTCCGCTTATTTTTAAACGTACTACAGGACAACAATTAGATCGGGGAAAATAGACTCAGTCTCTCGATGAGGTTTCGACGTAATAATCGTACTAAAGGAAAGAATGGAACGAACTAACTTTGATTCTGGTCATTTCGAAACTTTGGAGGTAGTTCTTCTGCACTAATGTTCTGAGCATTTTGACTTTTCCTTCTTGAACTCCGAGAGAAAACATCGCATTCCTCAAAATACGTCCACCGCTAATCTGATGGAAATCATGATATTCAAATATTTGATATTAATATGTATAAAAATCCTTTAAATGGAATTATCATCGCCTATTCCGTTTTTTTATGAATAAATAGAACCTCCTGCGTAGATAAGTGACCTCGATACACTCGTAAAGAGTATAATCGTACACAAAAAAAGAAAATCTACCAATCAGTAAATGTTGCAGATATCTTATGTAGAAACAAAGAAGTTCAACTCGAAAATATATTATACCACAGTTGGAAACTAACTATCGCATCTATACCAGAAAATTTCGAGTTAAAATACACTAATAACACTGCTCAGTAAGAAGAGGACGTCGTAACCAGTGTACCTACCCCTGGCCACTAACATTACCTAGAGTTATCACAGTTGTTTGTTGAAATGTTCATTCAAATAAAAAATACTATAATCGGGTGTAGTTCGTTATCCGCCCCCATTTTGTTCTCTCTTTTGCAAGCACACCCGACCTCCTTTTTCAATTTTTGAGGAGTGTTCCGTAAACTAGATTTCATGTACTGTATGAATAATATACCGCACTTATGTTTTCAAATACTCCAAGCAATGAAACTAGACATTGAAAAAAGTGGGGGCGTATTCCGAACTATTTCCCTAGAGAAAAAGTTCGATAACCGCCCCCACGACCGAATTGCATTGATTCGGCCTGGGACGTTTTCTTGAGAGAGATAGCTGGTGAGGCAGAGAATAACTTCGATCGAAAGTTAAGAGGTTGAGATGCGATGCTCATAAATAAAATAAAAACGATGTTGACTGTAGCGGTGAAATCACTTCCGACCGTAGGTCAACGTTCGAGAAGCGATAGGGTGAGTCGTCATAAGGTCTTGAAGCGATGGGCATAGATCCATTTGAGCATTTTTTGGACTGCATCAAGAATTTGTATGACCCAACCATAGAATAATACAACACCACAATATGTGTCAGAAGTAATAATCATATTAATAAATGAATTATTTAAACCAAAAATGTTGTGTTTTCCACTATTAACTATGTGGGGGCGCATACCGAACTTTTTCACTAGAGAAATAGTTCGGTATTCGCCCCCACTTTTTTCAACCCCTAATTTCTCAATCTTAACCAATCAAAAATTATAGTTCGTCACGATTGTACTCAAGAAGATGAAATCTAGTTTACGGAACACTCCTCAAAAAATGAAAAAGGTGGTCGGGTGTGCTTGCAAAAGAGAGAACAAAATGGGGGCGGATAACGAACTACACCCCTATAATCCTCCGCATGAAGTACTAAAGTCTGGGTACCCGGAAGACCTTAATATTAGTCTTGCGCTAATTTCATCGAACATTGTCATCGAGAAGGAATGGATGATAGAATAATGAACCATTCCGTAGTAATGTGCAACAACAACTTCGTTATCGCAGAAATGCCTTTTGATGTAATTGAATCTTCTTTTAATAGGTAAGTGATTTCATCGTATAAAATACCACAACCAGTTTTTTTTTTATATCTACATTACAAAAAAAAAGTTATATTTTAGAGGCTTTCATGCAGAGGAACTCATCAAGTAGATATAGATTTAAAAAAATAAGTTAACCATTGTGTAGCAATGCACAATTCAACTGTGTTATCAATAATATTGTAATAGCATTTGCCGAAAATACCTTCATGATTGTAAGAGAACGAAAATGGCGAGGATAAAGATTTTGAACACAGAAACCCATCAAGTATAGGTGTTGACGGTAAAATAATGTTTGGTAATACGCGCATCAACAACTGCGATAACACTTGCAATAACATTTCTATAGAATACCTTCAAGATGCTGTTACGTCTATAAAGCTCGGACGTGAAATCATAAATGATATCATCAGTGTCAAGGTGTTTGCTTATCGATGTTCCGTTTTAAATCAACTCACCTTGGGGGATATACATCGTTGATAACAGTCTCTTTCTTTCCCGTTTGGTTGTCAACCGAAGTCTGTATAACCAGAGATGGTTGTTTCCGCGCCTGCGCTCCTGCTAGTGGCTGCGGCGATGCCTCCTTCCTTTGCTGGTCCCAATGCAGCACCACTGTGACCCGACCCTTGTTGTCCATGATCTTCCACGACGGGCACTCATCCTGTAGCTCTAGTGCATGTATCGTCTCGCATACGATTTTCGGGATCGCCGATATCGCTGGAAGTCATCACAGAAAGATATAGAAACCTTTTTGTTGACGGTAAGTAAGATGAAAATTGAGAGTTTAAACTAAGAGAAGCAACAGTGGTTCAATAATGGCGACTGCTCGAATTCAACAGCTTTCTAGCTGCACAAAGAACCAAAATGGCAATGTTGGTAATTGAAGAAAACAAAAAGTTATATTAACTGTATTAGAACAAAATTGTAAAAAAAAACAAAAAAACCTTTGTTGAATTGCATTTTGATTCCCCTTCGATACACCCCTTGATTCCTTCACCTGAACAATGCGAGTAGTCAACATTCTTGAACCAGTTCACCCAACAGAAAGAACTTTCGAACTATGAGACCTCAGAGGCTCAGAGCTCCTGCAAATTGATTCGCAACGGTAAATAGTGGGAAGTTTCAATACCAAACCCATCGCTTCCAGTAGGTACCTATCACACTGAGATGACTGATAGAAGCCATAGTCCCAGAGGCCTGATCCCCTGCCAAGCTTACTGCCACACAGATAATACCCAGGCTTCTTCCAATATACCTTGTTTATTCTCGCAAAGATAATACATTTTGAAACAACGGTAAACAAAGATGAGATCGAGAATCTCTATTACCTATTCTTAAAATAATTTAATTAAGTGGATATCTTTGAAATAATCGAAGGTTGTGTATTGACAACTTTAAGTTGTACGTGATGCAACGTACAAAACCGGAATTTTAAATGATTAAAATACGATTTTTCCTATGCCAACTTCCCCAACAAACCACTATAAAAGGAGATTGTACTTGCTCGAGTCTCCAACCTATGAAAGAGGTGATGAGGGAGGTATGGGGTATCGAATGATGGGTTGGTCCCCAACTCCCCCATATGGGTCAGACCCCGAGAGTGCTTGAAAACCAACTTTGGTAATTTTGGAACAGAATAGTGTGCAACTCAGAAGCGTTCAGATATCATGTATATGAAAAAAAAAACCTTTTGCTTTATTGACCTAAAATTTCGTTTTTATAGAATTTAAAGGTTTTTGCTTCCATTCCAACAATAGACACCCCTGACGTAGCAATTTTATGAAAAGCCCTTACTGAGTACTGAGATCTCCAAGTAGAAAAACGCTGCAAATTATTACACAACGGTTTATTATTTTTATATAGATCACTCGTCTACAAAATCACCAACCATCCAATATGAAAATAAAAAAAAATAAATAAAAAAATAAATAAATAAATAAAAAAAATAAATAAAAAAAATCAAAAAATAAAAATAAAAATCACCAACCATCGATCGAATTTCGGTCAGCTCTAATTTGAACGGAGATTAGGCCTCTTTTGCTATTCACACTCGTGTTTTGATTTATATATATATATATTTCAATATAAACCCTTAAATTTTCGTAGGGAGCGAACGGTTAGTCCTACAGAGCTCCGCGTGGTCTCAAAAAATTCTAAAAAATCTATAGAATCTTAATTTGAAGGAAAAACAATACTTTCATATCGAAATTTTTTGAGTTAGGGCGTTTTCAAAATTTCAAAATTGATTTTGGAACCCTTAGGAGTGACCTACATCAACCAAAAGCTTCGGGGCACAACTAGACCCCAAATGGAGCCTACATACCAAATTTCATCAAAATCGGTCAATGCTAAGGGGCAAAAGTGCCGCGTACGGCGGACGGCGGACGGCGGACGGCGTACGGCGTACGGCGTACGGCGTACGGCGTACGGCGGACGGACGGCCAAATTTTTATTCGATTTTTGGATTCTACGTACCTTGAAACGTAAACCATCAAATTTTGAGGGGGTGTTAAAATTTTTTTTTCTTGGTCGATTCCAAAGGTTCATTATTGAAAATAATAAACCAAAAATGAAACAGAACAAAACGGCTTATTCACAGAAATTTCCATTTATTGCGGTGGATCGTTCTGTTTTGGTTTATTATTTTCAATAATGAACCAAGAAAAAAATTTTTTAACACCCCCTCAAAATTTGATGGTTTACGTTTCAAGGTTTCTCGTACGTATTATCCAAAAATCGAATAAAATTTTGGCCGTCCGTCCGCCGTACGCGGCACTTTTGCCACTTAGCATTGACCGATTTTGATGAACTTTGGTATGTAGGCTCCATTCGGGGTCTAGTTGTGCCCGAAGATTTTGTTCATGTAAGTCAACTCTAAGGGTTCAAAAATGAATTTTTAAATTTGAAAACGCCCTAACTCAAAAAATTTGATATAAAGGTATGTGTTTTCCTTCAATTTAAGATTCTATAGAATTTCTAGATTTTTTGAGACCACCGGAGCTCTGTAGGTCAAAACCGTTCGCTCACTACAGAATTAAGGTTTGGACGTTCGATAAATCAGAAACACGAGTGTGAATCGCAAAAGAGGCCTAATCTCCGTTCAAATTATAGCTGACCGAAATACGATCGAGTTTTCTTCATGTTGGATGGTTGGTGGCTTTGCAGACGAGTGATCTATAGAAAAATTATAAACCATTGTGTAATAATTTGCAGCGTTTTGTGTTCAAGTTGACTTTTAGACCTGGGTATGAAGACTGTTTAAGGATGGTCAATGAAACATTATTCCTCTGCTTT
>CM019180.2:38922183-39029562 GCA_009739505.2 Apolygus lucorum
ATACCCAAATTTTTGTGATATAACTTCATATGTCCCAACCTTCCGCCTCCTAGTTGTAACAATAACAGGATTAGTCGCATGTATAATATACATTGGTACTGAAGAAGAAATAATTATATTATGATTATTTCTTCTTCAGTAACAATGAGATTGAGGGCCTTAATCATTTCTAGATACCCAACTAGGATCCTCATTCCCCCCCCCCCCCCCAAGGAAAGTCATTGATCCATGTTGTGCCAACGAAGCTCTCTTCTGTTTTTATGCTCCGGATATTTTGCTGAATCCTAAGGCCCACATTTGTGAATTTTTTCTCCTCGCAGGGAGAAAACACCAACCCAACAGTGGCGCTTTATTACTTGGAGTCATTTGGTTTTCAAAAATGATCCGTCTTCTTTCTTTCCTGATCGCTCAATGAACATCCTCTAAAAGTGGGAGAAATGGAACCCCACTCTCTTGGGGAATGTAATCAAGTCGCTTATAAATACTTCTTCAAGCTATGAATAAAACTTTCTATTGAGGCAATTATGCTGTATGGAGCAGAAGTGTGGGCAGACTCCCTTAGGTACCAAAAGTATAGGGCACGTATGGAAGCTGTACAGAGGAGAGGAGCTCTGAGAATCAGTAGTGCATTTAGAACTGTCTCAGGCCCAGCATCTCAAGTGATAGCGGGAACTATCCCAATATACCACCAGGCACTGGAGCGTAAAAGATAAGAATGAGGAAGGCAGAGGGAATTTCCATAGTAAAGAGGGAAAAGCGGGAGGAGACCATCCGTAGGTGGCAAACAGACCTTGTCTGTGAAACCCTTGGAAGGTGGACAGCCCTCATAATTGACGATCTAAAGGCTTGGCTGGAGAGAAAACACGGAGAGGTGAACTATTACCTGACTCAATTCCTCTCAGGGCATGGATACCTTCCGCTCCTTCTTAGTAAATATCGGGGAAGCCACTGACCTAGAGTGCAGATAATGTGGGATAGAAGAGGATGATCTCTGCCACACCTTCTTCACATGCCCTGAATGGGAGGGTATGAGGAGGAGGTGTGGAGGAGGTCATCGGAACGTTGCGTCCATAGACAATCATACATGAGATGATTAAGAGCAAGTCGAGCTGGGACGCAATGGCAGTATTTGTCACAGCAGTCCTCAAAGCAAAAAAGCTGGATGGAGATGGGAGGAAGAAGATGAGGAATAGAATGAAGGAGAGATCAGAAGTAGGAGCAGCCATTTGGCACGAAAAATGGGCTCACCCTGAAGTAATACTGTACAAGTGGTTCCGGGGTGAGTCCTAAGCAAAGCGAGTGGGGTTTTAGTTGGTAGGCCCAATGCATGGGGAGTCCAACACTGTTGAGATGAACTTCCCCTTCGCTCTTAAAGAGTTTCCCCACTTCCGTAAAAAAAAAAAAATAAATAAATAAATAAAATAAAAATAAAACTGTCTATCTATGTCGTTTAGGGTCATTAGAAACCTTCTCAAACAAAGGTCGATTCTGCCACTGGGACCTCTCCGTCAATTTAGAATCTGACCTGATGTTAGTAAAAAGAGAGCTCGTCATTTAGGTCCTTCATCTAATTAATTGAAGGGATGGGGATATCAGTTAGATTAAAATTGCACCCATTTTTGGTAGGTTTCCCAGATCCTTTAAAAACCAAAAAACAACAGTGCAAGTTCCACTGGATGGAGGGTATGAGAAATTCCTTGTGCACTGTGAAGAGGTATTCCTCCTCCTCACCTTTCCTCGCCTATCTCGTACGACCTTGATCTGACTCTTGTTCTATTCGGAGATAGATTAGACAAAGGATACACGCGTCAGTTAGTTCGATCCCTGCCTTCCTCAAGGTGAGCCCTTTCTCCCTGTTGAAAACCATATCTCGTGGGTTCCCTATTTCCCCCCCTGCAAAATAGTATTTCCACTGCACCACTCAACTTGATAATATTTTTGTGATTATCTGAAGTTAACTGTGTTAGTCAGTATATTTTATTAAATTGCAAATTCACGTGGTACATACTTGTGTGTATTTTCCCAGTATCCCCAGTGCTTCACCACACTTCAGCACGAAGCTGGGATTTCCAATGAGTATAATACAGAACAAGAGAGCAAAGTCCTCGCTGTAGAGTCAACAATCTGTTTCTCATACAGGACAATCTGAGGACTCCCCATCCCCACCGTTCATCAAAATCCCGAAGGATATTTACATAACATTAAGTTCGTGATACTCCCTTATACCAGCTTGGCCAACTCTACATCCATTCTCTTATGAGGTTATTGTCCAATGGATTAATTATGAACTGGGATCATCTTAAGAAAATTTGGAGCACAAATCTGTTAAAAGCAATCTTGAATGCAAACCTTGTGGAATCCCAAGAACAGAGTTGTGAAAGAACCAGTCATATTGAGCCAAAGAACTCAAAAATGTAAGCGATTAGATTTCATCAGCACTCTGGAGTATTGGTAGGAATAATATAATTTGATAAAATATACTAGTTTTTTCTGTCAATAAATATCAAATTTCACTTATATCACTTCTCATTTATATAAATGTACACTCACATATATGTAAGAAGTATTTACCACGGGAATCAACTTTACTTTGGCAACACTGTTGACGTTTATTACGTACAAATAAATTGTAGCAAATTAATAACGATGGATCCCAAAATGGAAATTATTATGTAATCACAATAAAAAGAACCCTTGTCAATACCTACACCTTAAGAAACATGATAAAATGAAAAGTCTGCATGGTCAATTTACAATGGTAATATCTACATGCCAGTGTCTTTCTATAATGTTGCTACTCGGTAGTGTACAATGATGATTAATGAGATGCAATATGGTTTTTACGATCAAAATTTCACTATTTGCGAATAGTAGTAGATGCATCGTCAAATTCGCCATAATTCCACGAGCATGTTCTAATACGCTGATCGTTACAAACGTATGTATTTATTTTCCATGAATGTGAGATTACGAACTAACATGCAATGTTCAATCATTTCATACAATTGAATTTTTGAATGTCTAACTCGTTTCTGTCGACTCAGGAGGTATATTAAGTGGTAATAGTGCCAATTCGGTGATATTTTCGGAATGAAAATTATGTTTTTTGAGGTCTTACAATGAATCATGATGCAATTGCGTCAGTTGGTGGTGAACACCAGGCGCACACCAATAAAAAAGCTGCATAAATGTTTATGAAGTACTAAACATAATAGTAGAAACATGAACTACTTAGGACATCGTGGGATTGTAAAAATGCTTGATTAGTACATGATGGGTGATGAATTTAATAGGTAATAAAAAATTGTCATTAGAGCGAAATTAAAATAACGCATCAGGTCTAACAAGCGAAAACAAGGCAGTTTTGCACTACGAACTACTGGCTAGGTAGAGGATAAGACACATACAAGTGGACAGTAATTGAATAACTCTCTAATGGATGGACATAATAAACACGAGTTGTGATCTAACAAATTATACTGTTCCAAAGTTTTTGTAAAATTTCGGGGTACTGGAAGATTCAGGAACTGATAACTCACCCGACTGCCAGTTTCCTCGCGTTTATAAAGAATTAAATGAAATATTGGTTAAGAGAATTTATCAAGACATTGATGTATTATTCGACATCAGTATAAATAATAACCACCTTTACGTTCTTAAAATATATAAGCGATAACTACAAATTTGAATCCATTCCCGGGAAGAAAAAAGCGGTTTATCGTGTCAAAAAAATTATGCAAAAACATGATGCAAATGATGCAAAATTCAATTTCGAAAGGTTACAGTGTGCGAAGCAAAAGCTAAACGCAGCTTAGTTATTCTGGTGTGAGCCTGATACTAATGTGTCGACATTGTTAAGGGTAATACCCATAAGGTTAATAATAATAAGGTTCATTGTAAATTGCGAAAAAGTCCTGTAAGTGCCACATTGCTCTGTACAGTGGGTGGATGGAGGGAACGACGATATTACGATATTAAACGACATTGTGTATCTTTCAATGTTATTGTCAAACCGTGGATGTGTATCTCGTTGTGGTCTTTCAAGAATCGGGTCAGACTTCCAATGGTCTCTTATGGATTCCATTGCTCCTAAATTGATGGCTGCCTCTACTCAATTTTCCCCAAGTCAATTATTCTCACTATTTAAATAGGCCGATTTCGCTCAAACAAGAAGATAATGGGGATTGATTTTTTGATCGTTTCATCCCAATGCACAAACTAGAAGTTTTCTTACAAGCGTATCTTGCTCATCTTTAGCCGATATCCGAAGAATCAACAAAACATCGCTGATACGCTAACATAACGCTTAAACCTTCATTCTTGTCCTACCGAGTTCTCTAAATCCTGGATATTATAACTGAAGACCTGTTGATTATCTGAATTTCCTATCTAAAAATGGTGGATCGTCTGTATATTCTTGTCATGGGGAATGCTATGACCAGATTATGTAATTGTACACTGAGAGAACAGGTATGGATGTGGGACCCTTGGGTTGGAGCGGAGCTCTTAGGTATGACAGCACTCAAGTTTTGATAACAGACTTTTAATTTGGGTGTGAGATCCAAGGATATTTAGAAAGCACATCCAGAGCTAGCTTTGGGTACGATATACAAAGCTATAGGTGGAACACTCTACAGTAAAGCTGATACACTCGCGTGTCATTGGAAGCTCTAAAGGCGTCCGCGCGAACCTCATCATGGCGAATATGCGTTTTCGAGCGGGTTTCTTTCTTTCCTACTCCAGCTCTTAGGTTCTTTCTTCATCAATTCGCCATAAAGATTTTAATTTCATAGTTTGTTCAAACTAACTGCGTCTTCTATCTCATTGTTTGTATTAATGTGTTTTGAAAAACTGTTGGCAATGGACGAGGAAACGTGCAACGTTTTGAACCAAGCCGGCCTCGAGGCCTACGACAAAGTTTTCAAAGGTAAGTGAGTGGTTAATTGCACGTGTATCTTTCCCCTCGTTACCCACACGTTTTTGTACGAGTTCCACAGTTTCGACTGTTTTATTATGGTATTTCAAATTAAATGAACAACCTGTGTTTAGATATAATTGTGTAATGAGTTTTGAGAGCTACTGGGATTGACCGAGGAGAGATTAAGCTGATATCCTCATTGTACTGGAATCAGTGATCAGAGTGGAGCAGGTTACTTCGGGGGTCATGGAAATTAAAGGGTGTACGGCAGGTGTGTATACTATCGCCCTTGCTTTTCAACCTCTAATCTGAAGTTGTATTTAGAGAGGCCCTTGAACAGCATCCGGATAAGAGAATATCCATCAATGATGTGTACCTAAGCAATGTTCGGTATGCTGATGACACCGTTGTCTTGGCTGACAGCCTTGCTGATCTCCAGTGTTTGATGGATTCAATTGTTCAGCATAGTGAAGCATATGGCCTGGCGTTGAACGTTTCCAAAACCAAGGTACTCGAGTTTTCAAAGCGCAGAATAGATGCCAACCTTACGGTAAGCAGTGAGCGAGTGGAGCAGGTAGCATCCTACAAATACTTGGGAGCTTTGGTAAACGAGCACAATGACCCGAAAAAAGAAGTAAGAGCTAGAATCGAGATGGCAAGAGGAACTTTCTTTCAAATGATGCGGAACTCTTAGAATGCGGATGGTCAGGTGCTATGTTTTCTCAGTGCTTTTGTATGGGTGTAGAGGCTGGACCCTTGACCCCAGCACTGAGAAGAACATAGAAGCTTTTGAGATGTATTTATACCGACGTATGTTACGCATTCCATGGGTCCAGAAAGTCACCAACGTCGGGGTCCTTGAGAGGATGGGAAAATCTAAGGAGCTCCTCCTCACTGTTAAAGAGTGAAAAACCCGACACTTTGGGCATGTAATGTGAGGTCCCCGGTATGAGTGCGCCTTATCATAGAAGGGAAAATTTTGGGGAAACGTTCAGTTGGGAGAAGGAAAAACTCTTAGCTTAAGGATTTGAGGCGGTGGTTCTCCTGTTCATCGGAGGATGTTTTTTGGGTTGCCACCAACAAGGAAGAACTGGCTGTTTGGATCGCCAACCTCCGCGAGGAGTCGGCGAATTAAGAAGAAGAATGAGTCACACACGGAATCCTTATCTTTCAAGACAACTGAATACAGCAAATATGTAGATCGACCCAACAAAAACACACCATGTCAACTAATTGATGTCAATCAGTTGGCATAATGTTATAATTTTCACTGGGATTATTCGGTTTTGCCACTCTAGATTAGGTTGGCTGATCTGATGAATGACTACTTTATTCAAGTTGCCGTATCATTGACCAATAGTCGTAATATCCATAACTAGTCGATTCTCCTCCATCCAAACATGGTATACAGTTCAATGATGCAGGCACCTACAGAAGATTCTGGTATTTCCCTTAAAAGCGTGTCCAACTTCTATAATGAGAATGTTGTACTGGAGATGTACCTTTGACTGTGCGTCCGCGCGGGTGGTGCGGCGACGGCGAGGCGGACAGCGAGTCCTGTATGGGGCTCGTCGCCACTGATTTGTGCACCGCGATCTTTCGCCCTTCCTCGTGCAGAGAGCAGCAGTGGAAGTCGCACTCGGTGTTGGAGTTACCTGGGGAGCCGCTTCTCTGAGGTGTGTGCGCGTGGTTGGCGCACTCCGGGGTGTGGATGTGGATGGACTGCGCTTCGAAGGAACCGCCGCCTCTGACCAGCTTCTGCTGTTCGCGGACGAGCTGCTCGTCATGGTTGATAACCGTGATCTGGGGGCTGGTTTGGTATCTGAAAAGAGCAAAATGCAGGAAATATTAGTGAAGTTCTTGGTGTATTCAACTGGAGGAGAAATCATAAGCTAGAATATGGCTAAAGAGAGGGAGGATTAATAAAAACGGAGTTGAGTAGAACGTTGTCTATTTCCACGAAAATAATGAGTTACAAGTTAAATCGATTTCGACGGTTAAGTCATCATCAGTAAAAACAATAACTGAAGGTACATCACAGAGAGCATATCTTATACAGAGTGTAAGCTCAACTGGTCTTCCATACGGTACCAGTCGATTCTACAACTAATTTGCAACAAAAAATGTCTCTTATCGATTTTTTTTAAACCCTTCGTTTTCGAGTTTTTCTAACTTTAAACTTTTTTTTCGTGATTTTGACCTTATGTCATTAAATCGGTCATAACTCCGTTAATTAGCTGTGTAAATTACAATTTGAGGATACCGTTGGAAAGAGAATTAAATTTTTTATCGGATAAATGCCTTATCTTTTTTTTGGTCAAGGTTTGAGACATGAAAACGTCCTCTAAAAAGAGAATTTTTCGTAATTTTGGAAACCTCGCATTTTTTCAATCTCAAATTGAACTACGAGATCCCATACTTTTTCAAGATGCAACAACAGTGAAAACTGCGCCAGAATCTCAGCTTTTCAATGGTATAATCAAAACATATTCTACAGCCGAATTTAGGGGAGAAATTCGTGTTTGAACGCGGAAAAACGTGCATTTTTTAAACGAAATCAGCGCTTGCCTCCTGTTTCCGGAGGCCTCGCGGTCTACTGCGTCCCCGACCCACCCACTTCTATCGTCCAACCCCTCCGATCAACTAGGCAGAGCGCCGATTTCGTTGAACAAATGCACGTTTTTCCGCGTTCAAACACGAATTTCTCCCCTAAATTTGGTTGTAAAATAATTTTTGATTATACCATTGGAAAGCTGAGATTCTGGCGCAGTTTTTACTGTTCTTGCATCTTGGAAAAATGTTGATCCTCGTAGTTCAATTTGCGATTGAAAAAATGCGAGGTTTCCAAATTACGTAAAATTCTCGTTTTAGAGGACGTTTTCATATCTCAAACCTTGACTCAAAAAAAAAGTTAAGGCATTTATCCGCTAAGAAATTTAATTCTCTTTCCAACCGTATCCTCAAATTGTAATTTACACAGCTAATTAACGGAGTTATGACCGATTTGATGACATAAGGTCAAAATTACGAGAAAAAAAGTTGAAAGTTAGAAAAACTCGGAAACGAAGGGTTTTAAAAAAAATCGCTAAGAGACATTTTTTGTTGCAAATTAGTTGTAGAATCGACTGGTACCGTATGGAAGACCAGTTGAGCTTACACCCTGTATAGTCACAAGTGAAAAGGAGCTTGAATCCCATTGGTCGAGAAAGTGAAAGTCATACCCAATCAGATAAGTGAAAGGAGAATCCTATTGGCTCAGAGAAGTGAAGGGACCTGGGAGGATCATCCAATGCCAATCAAGGTAGGCAAAGTGAAAGGGAGCTCAAACATTGGTGATGGTAACATTGTGAAGGGGGGACCAAGCTATTGTAGGAAGGAACCCATTAACGGTGAAACATGCTGAGGGACCACCTCATTCAGACATTTACCAGACCTATCACTCTTAAGAATCTCGAACTTTTCAAGCACACCCAACATACCTCCCTTCGGGAAAAAATGAGGAAATTCTATGTACTGTCCGTTTCTTAGATCAAAACTTAAGTCATGATTGGATTCTCTTAGGTGATTCGCAAAAGCAGAATCACCTTTGCTATCCCTGAGATCCTTCTCATGCTCTTTTATTCTTTCCCTAAATTTCCTACCAGTTTGACCACAATACTCAAGCCCACAAGAACATTTCAGCTTATAAACCCCACTTTTATCTTGAACGCTAATTTTATCTTTAACAGAACCCAACGAAGCTTTAAGATTATTTTAATTTTTAAACCCTACTTTGAAACCTCTAGATGATAACATTTTGCCAATTTTGTCAGAGGGAGGATTCCAAACGTTATCCTCGATTATCTTCACAATCAATCGATCAATTTTCAATTCTAAATATACTTTGGAATTGTCTTAACATCACTAAAGAGGTCATCTAGAGAAAAACAAAACAAAATCACCAAAACAATGTTATGTACTCTTATTTTTAAACAACAAGTAAAACACATTTTTTTAACAAGTAAATGACAAATTATTAACTAAATTTGTGTCTTAACTAGATTATGTGTATTTTTCAGATGATTAAACTTCCCATGGTAATTTCAATAATGCAAACTCATTGAAAAACATCGTACACAAGGATTACTCTTTTCTAAGTAGAGTTTTGAGAACTATACCAAACGCTTGCTTACGAGTCTGCAACTGCAACCGGGACATTTTATATCTTTAGTTCCCAAGTGACAACAGAACAAGCGGCATTGTTTAGTAAATCCATTAAAAAATTAATAATTATAAAATGGCGGCATAGATACCATGAACGACTATGAAAGAAATGCGTGATAAATCGAGAGCTTTCCGACGAATGGTGAACAATTTCTGTCCCTTTAAAACTAAAAAGTCCATTCATGCAGCGTGAATTAATGATTCAAAGAAGAATTAAGCTTTCAAAGAAATCTTTCAGTTGAAGGTATGGTTAAGAAAAGGAACAATGGTGTTGCAATTTCTTTTAAACAGTTTTTATTTTACACGATTCTTGGTTCTTTCGATTTTCAGTATACCATACCAACATACTGTATGCACTGGGTTTGCTTTGAAGATGTTAGGAGTCCATATGGGCGTTCTACTCGTCTCCATGAACTCATAGAGTACCCACACGGCTATTGTTGGTATTTTTCGATTTTCAGTATACCTACCATACCAACATACTGTATGCACTGGGTTTGCTTTGAAGATGTTAGGAGTCCATATGGACGTTCTACTCGCCTCCACGAACTCATAGAGTACCCACACGGCTATTGTTGGTATTTTTCGATTTTCAGTATACCATACCAACATACTGTATGCACTGGGTATACTTTGAAGATGTTAGGCGTCCATATTGACGTTCTACTAGTCTCCACGAACTCATAGAGTACCCACACGGCTATTGTTGGTATTTTTCGATTTTCAGTATACCATACCAACATACTGTATGTACCTACTGGGTTTGCTTTGAAGATGTTAGGAGTCCATATTCATGCTCTACTCGTCTCCACGAACTCATAGAGTTCCCACACGGCTACTGCATTTCTGGGTACAACAAATATTCGCACGTATTCATTATATATATAAGAATATACCTACTCTTCTTAATTTTTGGACAATTTTCATTTTTGAAAAACGCATAGATATCAGAAATTTTGTGCTGAATCCGAATATACTATATAATACCATGATTGCGAAGGTAATAACCACAAAAATGGGAAAACCCTGTTTTTTTTTTTTTTTACTTTTTTTGATATTTGGACCACATTGGATTGTCCAAAATTTCTGGCTAGCGAAGCCATTGCAATAGCTTCATTTTCCTTGAAAATTCGCTAAAAAGTTTAATTTCCCCAGAAACGGCTTGGTTGTATGTGAAAATCATCAGAAATCAACTATAACTCTTTCACGTCCATGTGTGTGTGTGTGTGTCCATGTGTGTCAAAATATAAAGACTTCGGAAGTTTCTTGCTGTAAAGAGGTGTTCTTTTTTGCAATTATGCTCGAAAAGTTCAAACTTTTAGGAGTTATCACTGCTTTTTCGTGTAGAGTTAGTGGACATACAATAGTGGACCACATTTATTCTGTCTATAAATATAATTTCGAACGATTATTTTGAAAAAAAACGCTTGCATTCCACATTCTAAAATTAGCTCTACATCTCACAACAAGGTCTAGTAGCTCTCGGATCAATTTTTGAGCCAAGTGACATTCTGTTAGCTTTTAGCAACAAACTTTCTTCGAATGCTGTTTTCTCTAATAGACATATTCTACGATCTATTGGCATAAATGCGTGGTTTCATAATCTATAACGTTTGTTGGGAGAATATCCCACTATATAATAAGGTTTCGACTGTGCCTCAGTACTGGTTTAGCTGGGAACTTCTCCTGCCATATTCCATCATACATTATTACCTGAATTTTAATCCCAAATGAAGCTATCATGTGCCATTCAACCCAAGCACACAAAATGAAAATGAAAATAAATGAGCCAAGTCGACTTTTTCGTTTATTATTTTCAATAATAAACCTTTGGAATCGACCACGGAAAAAAATTTAACCCCCCTCAAAATTTGTTGGTTTACGTTTCAAGGTACGTAGAATCCGAAAATCGAATAAAATTTTATTGTCTGTAAATTTGGTATATTGGGGTCTAGTTGTGCCCCGAAGCATTTGATTGATGTCAGTCACTTCTATTTGAAAATTGAAATTCAAATGATCGTCCGCTTTTTTAAAAATATACTACAGGACAACAATTAGAACGGGGGAAATAGACTCAGTCTCTCGATGAGGTTTCGACGTAATAATCGTACTAAATGAAAGAATGGAACGAACTAACTTTGATTCTGGTTATTTCGAAACTTTGGAGGTAGTTCTTCTGCACTAATGGTCTGAGCATTTTGACTTTTCCTTCTTGAACTCCGAGAGAAAACATCGCATTCCTCAAAATACGTCCACCGCTAATCTGATGGAAATCATGATATTCAAATATTTGATATTAATATGTATAAAAATCCTTTAAATGGCATTATCATCGCCTATTCCGTTTTTTTATGAATAAATAAAACCTCCTGCGTAGATAAGTGACCTCGATACACTCGTAAAGAGTATAATCGTACTCAAAAAAAGAAAATCTACCAATCAGTAAATGTTGCAGATATCTTATGTAGAAACAAAGAAGTTCAACTCGAAAATATATTATACCACAGTTGGAAACTAACTATCGCATCTATACCAGAAAATTTCGAGTTAAAATACACTACTAACACTGCTCAGTAAGAAGAGGACGTCGTAACCAGTGTACCTACCCCTGGCCACTAACATTACCTGAAGTTATCCCAGTTGTTTGTTGAAATGTTCATTCAAATAAAAAAATACTATAATCCTCCGCATGAAGTACTAAAGTCTGGGTACCCGGAAGACCTTAATATTAGTCTTGCGCTAATTTCATCGAACATTGTCATCGAGAAGGAATGGATGATAGAATAATGAACCATTCCGTAGTAATGTGCAACAACAACTTCGTTATCGCAGAAATGCCTTTAAGTGATTTCATCGTATAAAATACCACAACCAGTTTTTTTATATCTACATTACAAAAAAAAAGTTATATTTTAGAGGCTTTCATGCAGAGGAACTCATCAAGTAGATATAGATTTAAAAAAATAAGTTAACCATTGTGTAGCAATGCACAATTCAACTGTGTTATCAATAATATTGTAATAGCATTTGCCGAAATACCTTCATGATTGTAAGAGAACGAAAATGACGAGGATAAAGATTTTGAACACAGAAACCCATCAAGTATAGGTTTTGACGGTAAAATAATGTTTGGTAATGCTACGCAACATCTGCGATACACTAACTTGCAATCACATTTCTATAGAATACCTTCAAGATGCTGTTACGTCTATAAAGCTCGGAAGTGAAATCATAAATGATATCATCAGTGTCAAGGTGTTTGCTTATCGATGTTCCGTTTTAAATCAACTCACCTTGGGGGATATACATCGTTGATAACAGTCTCTTTCTTTCCCGTTTGGTTGTCAACCGAAGTCTGTATAACCAGAGATGGTTGTTTCCGCGCCTGCGCTCCTGCTAGTGGCTGCGGCGATGCCTCCTTCCTTTGCTGGTCCCAATGCAGCACCACTGTGACCCGACCCTTGTTGTCCATGATCTTCCACGACGGGCACTCATCCTGTAGCTCTAGTGCATGTATCGTCTCGCATACGATTTTCGGGATCGCCGATATCGCTGGAAGTCATCACAGAAAGATATAGAAACCTTTTTGTTGACGGTAAGTAAGATGAAACTTGAGAGTTTAAACTAAAGAAGCAACACTGGTTCAATAATGGCGACTGCTCGAATTTCAACAGCTTTCTAGCTGCACAAAGAACCAAAATGGCAATGTTGGTAATTGAAGAAAACAAAAACTAAACAAATTAGAACAAAATTGTGAAAAACAAACAAAAAACCTTTGTTGAATTGCATTTTGATTCCCCTTCGATACACCCCTTGATTCCTTCACCTGAACAATGCGAGTAGTCAACATTCTTGAACCAGTTCACCCAACAGAAAGAACTTTCGAACTATGAGACCTCAGAGGCTCAGAGCTCCTGCAAATTGATTCGCAACGGTAAATAGTGGGAAGTTTCAATACCAAACCCATCGCTTCCAGTAGGTACCTATCACACTGAGATGACTGATAGAAGCCATAGTCCCAGAGGCCTGATCCCCTGCCAAGCTTACTGCCTCACAGATAATACCTGAGCTTCTTCCAATATACCTTGTTTATTCTCGCAAAGATAATACATTTTGAAACAACGGTAAACAAAGATGAGATCGAGAATCTCTATTACCTATTCTTAAAATAATTTAATTAAGTGGATATCTTTGAAATAATCGAAGGTTGTGTATTGACAACTTTAAGTTGTACGTGATGCAACGTACAAAACCGGAATTTTAAATGATTAAAATACGATTTTTCCTATGCCAACTTCCCCAACAAACCACTATAAAAGGAGATTGTACTTGCTCGAGTCTCCAACCTATGAAAGAGGTGATGAGGGAGGTATGGGATATCGAATGATGGGTTGGTCCCCAACTCCCCCATATGGGTCAGACCCCGAGAGTGCTTGAACACCAACTTTAGTAATTTTGGAACAGAATAGTGTGCAACTCAGAAGCGTTCAGATATCATGTATATGAAAAAAGAACCTTTTGCTTTATTGACCTAAAATTTCGTTTTTATAGAATTTAAAGGTTTTTGCTTCCTTTCCAACAATAGACACCCCTGACGTAGCAATTTTCTGAAAAGCCCTTACTGAGTACTGAGATCTCCCAGTAGAAAGAATGAAACAGAACAAAACGGCTTATTCACAGAAATTTCCATTTATTGCGGTGGATCGTTCTGTTTTGGTTTATTATTTTCAATAATGAACCAAGAAAAAAATTTTTTAACACCCCCTCAAAATTTGATGGTTTACGTTTCAAGGTTTCTCGTACGTATTATCCAAAAATCGAATAAAATTTTGGCCGTCCGTCCGCCGTACGCGGCACTTTTGCCACTTAGCATTGACCGATTTTGATGAACTTTGGTATGTAGGCTCCATTCGGGGTCTAGTTGTGCCCCGAAGATTTTTGTTCATGTAAGTCAACTCTAAGGGTTCAAAAATGAATTTTTAAATTTTGAAAACGCCCTAACTCAAAAAATTTTGATATAAAGGTATTGTTTTTCCTTCAATTTAAGATTCTATAGAATTTCTAGAATTTTTTGAGACCACCCGGAGCTCTGTAGGTCAAACCGTTCGCTCACTACAAGAATTAAGGTTTGGACGTTCGATAAATCAGAAACACGAGTGTGAATCGCAAAAGAGGCCTAATCTCCGTTCAAGGCTTTGCAGACGAGTGATCTATAGAAAAATTATAAACCATTGTGTAATAATTTGCAGCGTTTTGTGTTCAAGTTGACTTTTAGACCTGGGTATTGAAGACTGTTTAAGGATGGTCAATGAAACATTATTCCTCTGCTTTGTCTTCCCTTATTGTTGCCCAAAGTCTTTCATGACTGTCCAAAATGGAATAGGGTAGTTTGTTTTACAGTGATAATAAATGATTTTGATTAACCCATGGCTCGTGACAGTAATCTCATTTTTATTCAACGAAAAAATGCTCATACGAAAAAAATGTAACAAGTGTGCAGGAATTTGTACGCCTAAGGGCCGAAATTTGCAACAATACGCTAACAATATGGAAGAAACGTTAAAACACACATTTAGGGAAAAGTGATGTAATATTGGAAGGCCAAATATGCATGACTGTGAGAAATAATGAGGATGCGTATATTTATGGTGTATAGAAGTAATGTACCGTGAACATTTAAAAAATAATATTGATAATAAAGCTTATGAGAATAGGGTGAGGTGTAATATCGATGGTGGGGTGAGGCTGGTGTGAGAATGAGTGAAATGAACTGAAAGTGGAAATAATCAAACATTTGCATTCAATCAAATCAAAAATTTGCTCTCTTTTTCAAATGGTAATTTCATTTCAAGATCACAAAGAATAACTGAATCAGTTTTACTTCAGTAATTAGTAAATACTAGTTAGGAACTTGGTAAATAGTAATTGAATGTAAATATTGTGAGTCAAGACAAAGTGCAACATAAAATATAACGAAAAAACAATTACGAATTATCATTAATATCCTAATCATCTACCATTCACGAGATACCGTCATACTATAATGTGTTTTCGTCCCCAAACGAAACTCCTCAATTTCTCAACCACAATATGAGTAGTCAGGTTTTCAGTTACACTGATGCCATAACAGAAGGAATGCATTTTAAACATATCGAAGCTTTATGTAAATAAATAGTGCATCAGCACCTGCCCATCACTAAAAATTTATTGCAGAATAACGATAATAATTGATATCAGGTAAGTGGAATAGGCATTAGTTACCACAAAGAACTGTCATAGCGTAGAAACGATGAACGAATTAACAACTACGAGTATCTGCAGGATGGTAGGTAACTATTGTGATAAACAAGAATAATTGATTTTCACTACAAAATCTATAAGGAAACTCTTCAATATTATTAAATTGAAAAGCCTTAGACAGAATTTCTTGTCTGTCAGCGGAAAATGGGCAAATTACATGTCAAGTTAAAATGTCTTTAAATTTATTTTTTAAAATAAATATCAATCTTCTCCTCTGCAGGGTTAGGTAAGTACTTGTTCACAAGCAAATAGTTCAAAAACAAAAAGACAACAAAACTTTTAAATTAAATTTAAAAACGTCTGCCAAGTGGGTGTGGCACATAGCTCCCTCATATCCTCCTGTATGTACAGGATGTATATACAGATGATCCTCCTGTATATATATCCTCCTGTATATCCTCCTGTATATACTGATGTATGTATCGACATAGTAGTTAATCTCAAAACATCAATCTTTAAGTACCTACCACTATCACAACAATCAATCTGCACAATCTCTGAATATTGTTGGAAAATGTAGAAGTTACAGCTGCTTCAAGGATTTCACGTGTGCGCTTGAGCACAAAATACTTTCAATTTGGGGGCCATGATATTTGTAGGGAACCATCTACACACCAACCGACACAATTCATGAAAATTACATCGAAATCGGATGAGAATTGTAAAAGTTATTGCTGTGGCAATGATTTCACGTTTGCGCATGCGCAGCGGCTACTATCAGTCCGGGGGTATTGATTTTTACACGGGACCATTTTTACACCAACCGACACAATTCATGAAAATTACATCGAAATCGGATGACAAATGTGGAAGTTATGGCTGTAGCAAAGAATTCATGACAGACACACAGACAGACAGACACTGAACCAAAATTGTTCAGGAAGGTCTAAAACGTAAAACGCGAGTGGAAATTTTGATTTTGGAGAACTTTTGTTCCAACCTTGAAAAGTAAAAACAAAGCTTCCACTACCTTGGTAGACTCGGAAGCAAAAAATTTTATTGAGTAAGCTAATAATTGAAGAATGTTACTGATCCTGACCAAATATTTTTTTTAAATGGGTACAAATACGGATTTTTGGGATTGCTTGGGTTAGCAGCGTTAGTTAACAGCGTTAATTGAACTTAAGATGGCAAAATATGTTGGAACACAATTATTGAATTTATAAGTTTTTAATTTATTAAACATCTGTAAGGAAGAAAATGGAGGAGTATACAGTTTACATTGAACTTCACATTTTTACCTCACATTTTATTCTTGAAAAATAAAGACATTGTGGCATTATTTTAGACATTTTTTTAAAACTTACTTCACCTTCTGTTTTTGTTCGGTATTAATAGTAAGTGTTGCTTCCCATTCTTTTTCCAAATTGAACCGACTGGGACCAATCACAGCTCAATGTCAGATTTACGACAAACATATCATCGTTAAACATTCCAAAATTTACATCAATATTCGGCTATTGAGTGACTATTCGTAGTATCACTTTTCGAATTGATGAAGTACAGCAGTTAGCTTTGAAAATGGGGGGTGCGCCTGATTTTTTTTATTTTAATCGAAAGTAGACCTCATCTTGAGAATTTTGACACCAGCCGTTCTCTTTTTGAATGAGTAGATCTTTTTCTATGATTTTTCAAAGTTTCGAATGTTTGATGTCACGTCTGGGTTGGACCCCAGGCCCCCTGTGATGTCATAAACATTCGAAACTTTGGAAAATCATAGAAAAAGGTCTTCTCACGCTAGAAGGTCGCGGTTGGTGTCAACATTTTCAGAATGAGGTCTAGTTTAGATTAAAAATAACAATAAATAGTTTTTCCGACCCATGCGCACACCCCATTGTACTGCCCTGTAGCAATACAGTACTGCGGCTCTCTCGTTTCAAGAAGTTAAGTAAATATTAAAGACAAACGTTCTTTCGTAGACTAAGTATGAAGATCAGTTTTGATAAGAAAAGATGATGAATCGATAATGAGAAATATGAGAATTAACATGTAGGTTCGAGTGATCGCTCAATAGAATCTCCTCTATTCCGACCCAATTAGGTTCAAATCCCACCAACAAGTAAAATCCTGGGGGGCTCAAATAGATTGGTTTTAAAAATGGGCGTTGGGACTTTTAGTATCCTCCAAACAAATGACAAAGAAAGCAGTTTCAGTAGATTTTTACTGTTTAAATCGAGAAAATATAGGTGGATTGGGATCAATGAATACGTACTGCAGAGAGGGGTTAAGACGTGTTTCGCTAAATGTGATTATTCTGCTTTCAATAAACGTTTACGGGAAATGAAATAATGAATTGCCTCTGACTGGCCAATCAGTTCGAATTGTTTGGAAAATCGGAAGAGAGGTTTCAATACGATAAAAATGGCATTCTACATTACATAACAGCAACTGTTCAGCTCATCATAGCTGGAATAATCAAGGAGTCCATTATATTTTACTATATCGGAATACGACGCCAATAGACCTCTGGATGACCAAGACAGTGGTAAATTGATCAAGGTATTTTGCTATCATGTTTCAAGCATTTGATTAGCTGTTAGACAAGAACTCGTACTTGGAGATCCAAGCTAAAATAGGACATTGAAGATCCCAAAATCATCTGCCAAGTTGGGTGGGCATTATTGCTTCCTCTCATACAATAACATATGTATATATACATGTAGAGAATTATTTGGTGTAAAAATGCTAGGTTATGTATTATCTATTAATACATAGTAGCGTGTGGAAATTTCGATTTTGAAGGACCCAATGTTTTTAAAATCAGCTCGTATACAAAACTTCTGTACCTTTGATAGTCAGGAAGCGCTACTATCTTGATGAGGAACATAGCTTTCTTGAATCCAAACCATGATTTTATTGTCGACCCAATCACGAAACATAGGTAATCATGAAATAGTCAAGGCGTCAGCACAGTCCAAAACTAATTCCCAGTTACTTCACATGTCCTCAGCTACTTCCCAAGTCCCCATCTACTTCCTATGATTTCAATTGCTTGCCAATAAGTTCCCAGCTGCTTCTTGATTCCCCTAATGAGACGGTACTCCCAAAAGTCAACAACAAGTCCCAAAATCTGACCATTACATGAGCTAAGTTCTTTTTCTGTGACAAAATATCCCGAAAGTAGTGATACCAGAGCTACGTGCTTTAGTGATTTGTTGCATTCGTTCTATTTTGCGTGAGGAAACTACACAACCATCAAACTTGACAGATATGTCATAATTATTAGTAGGGATCGGATTTTTATGTATTTAAAAAGGCAAAATATTTAACATATATATGTATTTATTTTCGTACAATATGCGGTAAATATGTACGAATGTTGGAATATTTTCAAAAATGTTTATAAGTGCAAAACGAACAGTTGTTAAAAAAACTGGTTAGTTGAAAAAGAAGGGCAAAATGTGGAATTCCTCTTTGAAATTATTCGCCATGACAAGGAACGAGTGAAGCGACGACGATCTGGACCAAAAATCGCCATGTACTTACTGAACGACCATTCAACGTCCACAGAAGTTATTGGTTCGTTCTTGAAGGCGGTGATCTCGTTGGGAGTGAAGGCAGCACAATCACTGGAGATTTCAGACCCATTGAGAATATCCGCAATAGTAGGTATGGTCAATCAACCCCCCCCCCCCCCCTTTGGTGCAGATATTCAACAATCAATTGTCTGTTTGAGATTTTATTTGAGCATGGAACATGCTTCAGCCTTCTACTAACTACCCGAAAAGTGTCACGCGGGTTATTCACCATCCCATCCCTACTCCGCCGAAAACCGCTGCTAAAGTGTGTTCCATGTTTCTTGACTTTCAGCCAAAAGCTCTAAGTAGTAAGTAAGGCGAGGCCCGAAGGGCCGATTCCGTCCAGGTTTTTTTTCACAACACAAAAAATTGCACTCCAAACCAAAAATTAATTCAAAAGACCCAAGAAACCAAACCAAGAAAGATCGTAATAAGATCGACGCACCATAACAATTAAAAGGAAATTCATATGATTCACACCCACTCCTATCGATGTCAGCACAAAAACACGGCTGAAAATGGGTGAGGGGTCATGACTGTGGTTCACAGCCTCCATGATTCTCACCTATGACAACCATCTGTGGACTTTCAACAAATTATCATCTTTCAAACGAAGGAATCTTCCTCAAAATTATGAAAAACTGCTCAAAATGAAACAAAGTAAGTGGTTTTTTCAGTTAGATATTTGTAAATGTTTATTTTCAGCGAAATATATGAAAATATGTAAAATAAAAGTAGGTTTAACCGGTTCTAAAGCTGCTTATTTGAACACTTTTTCTTCAATATTTCCAATATATTGTCTAGAAAAGAATATGTAAAAACATAAGAATCCGATCCCTAAATTAGTATCCTCTTTCTGGGGACACTTGGACTTGTCATTCCTGAACATCCGACCAGTTGCCATTACGGTTTTTTTTCTTTTATCTCGTGAAACAGTGCATGATTATAAACAGAAATGGTGCGTGATAAATGAGTGATATGAGAAAAGGGAGGGATGATTACTTGCAGATTGTGATGATTTACCAGTGCGGATGACGTCCACCCCCGTGGGGTACCACCGCTCGCCTTGCCGCAGAAGTAGGATGACAGTGTTGTTCGGGAGAGTTCGGAAGTACTCGCCGTCCTCCACTTGCGTCCCGTCACTCTCTAGCACTAATCGCACGGGCTCGTTGGGTGGGACCTGGAGCTTTTCCTTACCTGCAATTTTCACACGGGAAACAATTAGAAAAATTGAAGATTTGTTGTATTCTTAGTTTCGTTGATAGTAACGATTATAGAAAAACGAGTCATGGTTTGGAATTATGTTTTACTTGTTCAATCTATTTTGGGAATCTTACATTTTTGAGAATGTAGTTCCATTCTTTAATAATCTAAGTTTTTGTACAATTGGAGCCCAACGCTAAATAGAACTCTGACAAAATTCTTGACAATGTTCGTCAGAAACTTATTGAATAGTATTGAATGCATTCCAGAGGACATTCCATTGGATAAGGATTAGTAAAATTTCAACCAGTAAGCAATAAAAGCATACATTCTTATTTATTTTTCTATCTACTGCACAAAATAGTTTCATCCAATGTAATTTAGTTAGTATGTTGAGGGTGTACCATATTATTTGTAGTATTATGAGAGCCCGAAACTTCAGATTTTGATATCGGAAAAGAGGAACCACCACTCATGGCCATCATAACATTTCTAGCGTCATGTGACCCCCGAATTTGAACAGCATTTTGGGCTTGGGCTTGGAGGAGGTTCAAGACCTGGCATGAGGGATCTTGGGAATCGAGAAAAGGGAAGATTCGACCTAAAGAACAAACAACCTCCGATAAACAAAATTAATGGGTGTGGATCCATGATTCCAAGCGGACAGTTGAAAAGTGCCAAAAGCTACAGCCCCAATGTCAAGTTATAGCTTTTAAGAGGATTGACTTCCACAAATTCACTTTTCCGGATTAGAATGCAAGAAAAGAAACAAAGTATACATTTTTCATTGCAATCTTGTGACAGTTGGTTGCACACAGTCGTGGTTACACAAGAGGGTGTATCATGGTGTACTCCTTTGTCCGGAAGAGGGGATCTGATTAGTTCTACTGAGATTTTCCCTTTGTAGATTTCAATGATTTTAAAGAAAAGTACTGTAATGATCCCAAGACAACTTATCACTATTTGATAAAATAAGACACGCATTTGGTAGATTACAAGAATGACTGAACTTTTATTTAGATACAGATAAACTAACTATTCAAAGTAACGTAGCAACGTCGAACACGTAACCTCACATCTTCCCCTTTTCACACTCTTTCAGGCATCCCCCCCCCCCCCTGAGACATTTTGAGATATCTTCGGTTTCGCTCATAGGTATCTTTCCGTTGGAACTTGTTACTGTGTATTTGCGGTACGGTCCAATACCTACGACTTCTCCTCGCATGTCCCATCGTCCTGTCAAAGGATTTTGGATTTTTACGTTTGCACCTATTGGGAGAGGTGGGAGATCCATTGCATCACTGTTATACTTTTCTGCAACTTTCCGTTTTTTGTCATTAATTTCGTTCTCGTAACCGTCAGGTGCTTTCTGCCACTCCTTTGCAAACGATTTATGGAGTGCTGGTACTAAAGATCGGAGAGGGTGCCCTTGGGAGCGTAGGTTCGGGTCCTACCGACTGCGCCATGTAATGATCCCAAGACAACTTATCACTATTTGATGAAATAAGACACGCACTTGGTAGATTACAAGAATGACTGAACTTTTATTTAGATACAGATAAACTAACTATTCAAAGTAACGTAGCAACGTCGAACACGTAACCTCACAAGTACTTAACTGAATTTGGAAAGTTTTAGTCCAGGAAGCTGACGCCACATACCTACTGTTCATTATGTGGAAGTAGAGCCAAAAAATTGTTTTTTTTTCTAACTTGAACAACAGAGGAGTAATATTATTATTATTACATAGAAAGACTAATTTAAATATTAAAGAAAATATAAAATAATCAGACAGTTTATAATCATAGAGATGAGTGGTGGTTGCAAATCTTATTTATTGTTATTTTAAATAATACTGACGTTATCCAGTTCAAATAGTCCCCTTATTTTCAATTGTAGATGAGTCTACTGTAGTTCTTTGTTTTCGAATAAAATATGTAGAATTCGTCCAATTTACCAGATTAATATATATTAATATATATGTACATATAAATACATATGTATTTATGAATGAGTAGGAATTGTTCACAATAGATCCCACGTCGTCACTGCAGAGCTGTCGAAATATATAATTAACTTTCATCATTAGTAATAAAAGGCCAATAAAATACTGCCCACTTACGATCCTTAGTTTGTTGAAGCTGCTTAAAACCCCTTGATAATTCCTGAAAACCTTTACTTGATTGAAGCAATAGTTCCCGGATACGACCATTGTTTCTGTAAATAAATAGCATTTTTTTTCTAAAAAAAAAAATCCGATCGCACGTAAGCAGTATTCTAAATAACCTTGCTTCAAAGCTACTGATATATAGCTATGATTTCGTTAATTGGTATCGTGTTGCATTTTTTGTGGATAAAAAAAAGTGTCGCAAAAAATTCCGTGACCCCTAGCCAAAAGACATATCCATGTCAAAATGTAAAAATCCTGGGATCTCGAGAAGCGTATTACTGATTGATAGGTAATTGGAAGGATTTGGTTCAGTGAAAATGTAACATAATCATACAACAGATCAATATTATACCAAAAATATAAATGTTGTATGACTATGTTATGTATTTGGTTGTATGGATTTGGTTCAGTGAAAATGTAACATAATCATACAACAGATCAATATTATACCAAAAATATAAATGTTGTATGACTATGTTATAAATGACTTTAAAAGCTATCTCGCAGAATACTCTTAACATAAAGTCTAACTAGAAATCAAAAAAATTCAATAACATCAAGCTCGATAAGTTGCTTCAATTTTCGGTGTAAGTTGAGTAAGTAAAGTAAACAACCATTTCAGAATGACATTCCGTCCGACTGCCATTCCTGGCGTCGCGGAAGTCCGAAGGGAAGATCAGAATTTGTTCTGATGATTTCGCTCATGGCTTCCCATTGCCTCACCGCCCTGGGTTGCGACGAGGGGGGCGGTGAGCCGCAAATGCCCGAAAACACGCCCGGTGACCGAGACTCGAACTCACGATCTTTCCCGCAGAGATCGGTTCTTATCTCGGCCCCAAAACGCATCGGCGAACGATCACGGCTACCGGAACCCCCAATTTTCTGTGTATATACATCAAAGCATCTTTCTTCATAACTACTAAATTATAGAGTTCTATCAAATCAAGACAGATCACAATAGAAAATAACTCATTACTGGTATCATTTCTAGACGGAAGCCTACGTTTAAAAAGTGCAGCCATGAGAATCTTGAACCAAGAACGTTTTAAACGAAGTTTGGGATTTTGTCAAAGTTTCAAATAGGTGCCTATTAAGAATATGATGAAGAAAACAAACCATTTTTCAAATCAAGTATTTATTGACAGTATAAAATAACAAAATTATTACAAATTTCTTTGCAGTACCATTCATAATGTAAAAATTCGTAGAAGGTTTTGCCCATGACTATGGCTTGTGAAATATTGAACGAGGAAAGACCTTATTAGTATTTGTTTTTTAAATGTTTACAAGTATCATTGGAATTGGTGTCCAACGTATTTATTTTGCACTCCGGAAAATGGTTTGTTATTCACGAATCGAGTGATGAGATCAAGTCCCCAAAGAGGCTGGTCTCCTGGTACCATGTGCCCGGCATTCCTGACAAGGAGTTCCGTGAAGCCTTTCACTGTCTTGGAGTACCCGGCCAGATCCGGCCCCACCATCCATGGCTTCCTGGGGGCGGTTTTGTACTCTTCGGCTCCGCTCCATTTGAGAGTTTGGAGGAAGTTGACCGTCAGAGGATAAGCAACTATGATGTCTAGTTGGCCGTTGTAGATCAGCACGCGATACTTCTCCAGGAGGATCTCAATCCAGGGCTTGACAGATTGCATCATATCAGTCACCAAATTCTTCTCCACTGCTTTGCCGTCGTTGAAAGTCAAGTTTCCGACGTGAATGGACCGTCTAACCAAATCTTTCTGCAGATACGCCCCAAAATCACCATACAGACTTTCCGGCTTGGAGTGCAAATAGTTGAAGTAAAACTCAAACCCAGTGAGATTGTAGAAGAGTGTCTTATAAGGAGTCAAATCCCCATTTAGTAACTTATCAAAGACTTGGAAAGCTTGGAGATATTTCCGTTGAGAAGCTAGATCTCTGATTTTGTCCTCTTCCGCCTTGAAAAGAGTTCGGCCGTTCGCATCTATCAATCCCAATTGGTAAAGATAGTTACTGTAAACAAGCATATTGGGAGGATCACACAATCCGTTTCCTATCGCGATTCCCTTCAAGTTGATTTTAAAAGGAGCAGTTGGGTTTTTCGTATGAATCGCGTAAGCCGCAGCAGGCACGTACTTACCAGCATATGACTCACCAGTTACGAAAAAGTCGTTCTTTTGCAGTACCGGGAAAACGGTGAAAAATTGCTTCAAAGCTTCGTATAGATTGTTCCCTACGTCCAATTCGTTTTTGGAATAACCACCGTCACTCGTGAAACTGAATCCAGTTCCCACCGGATTATCAATGTAGATTATATTGACGACTTGGGACCAGTAGTAATCACGCATTTTGAGTCCTCGTTGAGGTTTGACGTAAAAAGGGCCGTGCTCCTCGAACAGGCCATACAGAGATGATGCCCCAGGACCGCCTTGGAGCCACAACACGACAGGAGCGGTCTCTGGATTTTTCTCGGCCGGGAAGTACCAAAAGAACATATTGGAATTGAACTGTTTGTTCACGGTGAAAAATCCCGAGTAGCTCTCGATCGTCCCCTTAAGAGGTGGAACTTTGGCCATTTTTCGAGCATCCTCGATCATGCCCTTTTCAATCAACGGCGTCAGGAAGACCGGCATACCGTAGTCCGGCCCGTCGACTCCATCGGAAACCACTTTTGGATAAATCAAACTGTGGCTACCCTTGAAAAACGCGAGAATGCACAGTGCACGCCACATAGCGCTTGTAAAGAAATCACTTAACAATAACCGACGTTGGCAATCGAGTGGACTAACTCAATGAAAGAACGTCTGCAACTGACTGGGTTATAATAGAAACTGGTTGGAAGGTCCGCTATCTTCCTGGCGAAGCGAGAGGGGTCAGAGAGTCAAACGTCGTTCGCTTCGTCAAGGAGATAAGAAAAGTAATCTCGGCGGCAAATTCTTCCACACATATCACGTTTGTGACCTAATCTTATAAAAAAACAAAATCTCCTGTATTGACTCGTCAGAACTTCTCGATTGATAGACCCATAAAATTTCCATAATTTTATCATTGAATGAGTAGCTACGTGCCTACCAGTAGTAAGTCGGTATTCCTCAAATCTTATCGCCGTTTTTCCTTCCCAGATCATGTTGCTTCTTTTCGATATGAATTTAATAATCTAATTTTTACCAACTTGACCTCATGACTTGAATACAGATGTGGAGAAAATTTGATCACTTAATGGAAAAAAATCCCATTCGTGCAGCTTGAGTGAATGAAAATTTTTTTGGAAAGCTGATTTAACCGCTTTTTAGCAAGTTTTCTACCGTGACAAATCCGCTCCCTCAGCACCGAAGGTAGCTTTGTTTTTGCACAAGTAAAAAAGCGTCTGCCAAGTGGGTGTGGCACATAGCTTTCTCGTATCAATAACCCGATTGTATAGATAGTAGTTAATCTCAAAACATCAATCTCTAAGTACCTTCCACTACCCTCATAGGGGACCATCTACACGCTAATCTGAACAATCCTGAGAAATTTCGTTGAAATCGGATGGAAAATGTAGAAGTTATGGCTGTTAAAAGGAATTCACGTTTGCGCATGCGCAGCAACTACTATTAGTCTGGGAGAGATGATTTTCATAGGGGAGCATCTTCACGCCAATCTGAACAATCCTAGAAAATTTTCTTCAAATTCGAATGAAAATTGTAAGTGTTTAAGGCTGTTACAAGGATTTTACGTTTGCGCATGCGCTGGGGCTACAGTCAATTTTAAGGCCTTGATTTTCATTGGGGACCATCTAAAACCTAATCCGCTTAATTCCTGAAAATTTAATCGAAATCGGATAGAAAATGTGGAAGTTATGGCTGTTACAAGGAATTCACGTTTGCGTTTGCGCAGCGGCCGTCTACACGCCAACCCGCACAATCCCTGAAAATTTCATCGAAATCGGACAATAACTTCATATAGTTATGGGTTACAAGGATTTCATGACAGACACACAGACAGACAGACACGGAACAAAAATTGTTCAGCAAGGTTTGAAACGTAAAACGCAAGGGGAAATTTCGATTTTGGAGAACTTTTTTTTCAACCTTGAAAAGTGAAAACGAAGCCCCCAGCTACCTTGGTAGACTTGGAAGCAAAATATGAGTTTTTCGAAATCGAAAATTTTCCTCGTATTTTGCCTTTCAGAACTTTTAAATCAATTTTGGTACAAAGCCTGTATATAGGGCCGTTTGTGATCAATTTCTTGTTCCCTGAACCAACTTAAACTCATGGTCCGATTTCCATGAAATTTTCAAAATTGCTTTTTCATGTTCAACGACTTTAAACTTCATTACTCTCCAATCCATTGGTCGGATCTTGCTCAAATTTTTTAGGACTGGCTCCAAGATGAATCATGAATTTTATCGCGTTGTAACCAGCAAGCCATAGGTGAAAAATAGAAAAAGTGGATACAGCTCTCATACAATTACGCAACCACGAGAGACATTTTATGTCTTATGTTAATAAATTGAGAGCTTTCCAATGAGTGGTGAACGATTTTTGTGGGGTGGAAAATGAGGAAGTTAGTTTTCCCTAGGAACGATTGGTTGTAAGTGAAAATCATCAGAAATTTCCGCGTAACGCTCCCCTCATAACGCTCCCCGCGTGACGATCCCCGCGTGACGATTTTTCATTTATGTGCCATAGTAAAGACATAAAATGTCAAAAACTTCAAAAATCCACCGACATGATCTTTAAGATCAGGTCTCACATTTTTTGGTGAGTTCCAACTAATTCTATACGTACTTTATTATTTTATGTCAGGAAGCTGCACTGCCCATCTACCTAACCAGGCCTTTTCTGCTTTACTACTATCAAAACCCCGCAAATTTATTCTCAAGGGTTTATTATTTTTCTGTATGGTTCACTCGCCTACGAAGAACACGGCCCTCCATTATTAATAGGTACCTGTCAATTATCACGCGAGTGTCACCATCAACTTTATTTTTACAGCAAAACATCGTAATCCGAGAGTTGTGGATGCCTTTATAGTTATAAGAAAAGTAAACACAGAGGCTCATTATTTTTCTACGCCAAACAAAACGGTGTAGAAACGGTGTTTTATGATTACATTCACATAAAGCTCTACGAAATGAAAAACGGTCAAGCCGTTCCGAGAAAAACGGAAATGAATTTTCGTTCGTTTTGGAGGTACCTCAATTTCCAGCGACAGAAACTGGTGAAAGAAAATATAATAAGCTGCCCAATTTATTTATGAAAAATATTCATAAATTTACATTAATAATTAATTTTAAAAAAACTTAAACTACCAAAAAAAATCACAAAATTGAGCGGTCTTAACACTTAACACGGAACATCCCTTCCAACTGCGTTCCTCGGAACATGTGTCCATCAGGCACATCCAGAGTCGGAATATGTGTCTGAGAGACACTGTACACATTTTCTGCTATCTGCTCCTTGTGAATCAGAATTTGCAAATTTTATCTTCAATGATAACGAAAATTTATCGTTTATCTTATTATTAGAGTCAAGTACCAGGTACGAAACCAATAAAAAAAATAATAAAGAAACTAGAGAAACAGAACAGAAATATTTATTTTTGTTTAGGATTCCATAACAAACAACATTTAAAAAATAGCCTCTACTCTCAAAGAGATCAGTCAAATATGCTTATGTATTCTAAAATAAGTCTCTTTCTTCGAATAGATAATGACATAGGTAAGTAGTTATCACAAAATAAAACAGTAGTAACTCAAAGCGAACGAAATTTTATACTTCTCTAGTGAAAAACTTACGCAATGGTTCAAGAGGTGTGGGGTATTTATATGGTATTATAATTCAAACAGATCTGGCACTGAGGTATAGAACTCCAAACAAAACAATTCTTCTTTCCATAATACTCTCGTATAGGCTCATCATGGTCTTCGAGTGATTCACCAATATCAACATTTCTGGGTTCGACGGCTTGATAAACATTGACCAGTTGACCTGAAGAACAGGCAGATAGTTCATCAGCATCGTAAGCTCTGGTTCAATATGATCATATAATTCAATCATCAGTATCGTGTTCAGATGTTGACATGACATGTCACACATTGTGTCCTACATCTGGGACATAAGAATCGTTTGAATCCGAATCGTCAGTAAAATTTATTTTGATGAGCAGATAATTCAAGCAGCAGCAATGAGCAGATGATTCGACGCGTTCTGACAGAAACGAAGGGAGGTATTTTATCTGTCATTGCAAACTGTAACAAAGAGAAGAATATACCAATTAGGAAATAGATTCAAAATTGTGACGATACAAATATTTTCAGGTAGGTAGTTAGAAATAATAATGAAAGAGTAGAATGCGAAATGTGATGAACGAATGTTGAAGAAAAAGGAATAAATAACGCTACAAGAACAAACTTGGGTTTGAAGTAGTCTATAGAGCTAACATTGCGTTTCAAAAGAAAATATACAAGAAAATAACAAACAAAGATGTAGTAAATAATCTAGGAATAAGTGTCTCTGAGACACCTGAGTGAAATGGGTGCGAGTTTGGAAATATGTGTATGTAAGAAACTGAAAACTTACTTGTGAGTGGAATAGGTGTCCCCCAGACACCGCAGTTCGAAGTTGATGATGGCACTAGGTGGGAAAAAGGCAACCAGAATGACGACACCTTCACATCTTGACCTGTGAAAACTGACTAAAGACTCCCACAAAGCCTCGACCTGAAGTAAGGAACCTGGGAGCCACGATTGGTAGTTTTGGGAACTGTAGGTGTCTGACAGACACATGTTCCGCTCTAAGTGTTAAATGAAAAATTTCAATGATGAAATTTCAAACGAAAATCTCTCTAAAAAATGGATTTTTAACTCTGAGACATGTTCCTGAGATACTCATAGCTGAGGTCAACGAATGTGTGAGATCGCTTTCATAGACGAAGACGGTACCTATATAAAAACCGCTCAACGTCGAAGTTTCCGAGTGCACTCGTTCCTCCTAATTAGGTCATTGGAAATATCTGAGCATCTATTTCCCTTTGTCGCGACTTCCCTTCGGCCCTTGAAGGGCAAAAACTCTGACGAGCCTGCGGCAATCCCGCGGAGTCAGCAGGACAGACACTTTACCTCCGAAGGGCCATCCACGAGCTCTTCTGAGGGAAAGATTTTCAAATAAGTGACTTCCTACGTCAGTGAAGGGCGCGATAAATTTAAAACTCCTCAGTTCACCTCAAGGGCTCTTGTTTCTTTTTTTCTCAAAGGCGTCGAAAAAAGGGTCAGCCACTCAAATTACCCATGCCTTGTCGTCGTCTCTGTCAACTATCCAGAAGAATAGCCAACTTACAAAACATGTCAACTGAAAGAAATACTCTTATTTTAGTGTTTTAAACGAATTAAAACTCATCGAATTAATTTATTATTTGGCTGCACAGATCACCCATAACTGCAAAGATCACAGCTTTTTGGTTTATTATTTTCAATAATGAACCTTTGGAATCGACCAAGAAAAAAAATTTTTTAACCCCCCTCGAAAATTTGTTGGTTTACTCTTCAAGGTACGTAGAATGCAAAAATCGAATAAAAATTTGGCCATCCGTCCGCCGTACGCGGCACTATCTCCACTTAGCATTGACCGATTTTGATGAAATTTGGTATGTAGGCTCCATTTGGGGTCTAGTTGTGCCCCGAAGATTTTGGTTGATGTAGATCACGTCTAAGGGTTGAAAAATAAGGTTTGAAATTTTGAAAACTGATATAAAGGTATTGTTTTTTCCATCAATTTAAGATAGTATAGAATTTTTAGAATTTTTTGAGACCAGGCGGAGCCCTGTAGGACAAACCGTTCGTTCCCTACGAGAATTTAAGGGTTGGACTTACGAAAAATCAGAAACACGAGTGTGAATCGCAAAAGAGGCCTAATCTCCGTTCTAATTTTAGCTGACCGAAATGCGATCGATGTTTTTCTTCAAGTTGGTTGGTGGTAACAATGGCAAAGCCGTGTTCTTTGCAGACGAGTGATCTATATAGAAAATAATAAACCTTTGTGTGATAATTTGCAGCGTTTTCATTGACGAACTCGATCTTTATGCGTTCGTCCATTATTGCAAACTTGGGTGAGAATGTTCCTCAGCCTTCTTCTGCATCGTCACAGTCAAACTGTGTAACTGGAAGCTTCTAAGGGTGCTACCTAGACTTTTGGCGACTCACTCGCGTTTCTGAAGAGTTTCTCGTCTAACTCATACGTACTTACAAACATACAGAAAAAAAACGGTTGGTCTTACAAAGCTCTCATTCAATTCTAAAAATGTAACATTAGAATTTAACACTAATAAATTGATGAAAAAACGTTATAAAAATGTTATCCTACTTTGACTGAGCATAACCAAACGTTTCGAGGCACGACTAGACCCTAAATAAAGGCCAAAAACTGAATTTCATCAATTTTAGTCAAAGTTAAGTACCGTGTATATTGGACCGTGGGAATCGAATCGTAAAAAGTCCTGTTTTTTGCTCAACCTCAAAGTATAGAAAAAAAATCAACCAAAATTGTATTACTTTTAATTAATTTTTAATGAGCCGATTTACCGAGCGTTTTATGGATCTACTCGTATGAGCAGGTACTCAACTTTTTGAAAAATACATAAGTTGATTATACCTTACATTACTAAGCTTGGCCACAAGAAAACTGAAGAAATTACTCCGGAGATTTTTATTAATAAAATCGATTAATAATAAAATCTAGTATTTTTTACTCACCTCTAGTTTCTAAGTCCTTTAGGCTATTCACAACCAAACTTTTCCTAATGTTTCTCCAACTGTCCCATATTTTAAAGGGCCTCTTGCCTCTCAGCTCCTGAAAAAATTATGAAGATGTTGTTAATCAACAAAATACAATTAAATCATGCTAAAAATAATACAATAATCTATTTGACATGGATAAGTATGTCTTTTGGCTGGGGCCAAGGAATTTTTTGCGACACTTTTTTTTTGCCACAAAAAATGCAACGCGATACCTGTAAACAAAATCATAGTTACGTATCGGTAGCTATGAAGCAAGGCTCTCTAGAATACTGCGATATATTACGTGCGATCGGAGAGCTTTTTTAAAGAAAAAAACGCTGCAAATTATTACACAATGGTTTATTATTTTTATATATAGATCACTCGTCTACAAAATCACCAACCATCCAATATGAAGAGAAAAAAAATCAAAAAAAAAAATCAAAATCACCAACCATAGATTGCATTTCGGTCAGCTCTAATTTGAACGGAGATTAGGCCTCTTTTGATATTCACACTCGTGTTTTGATTTATATATATGAATCGATGAGAATAAAAACAGTACAAGTCCATTTTTGACGATTGTTGAAAAATGGCTTTTTGTAGGTTGTAACCAGTAGAACTACGCATTGAGCACAAGAGCAGTATGCTAACCACACTCGGTAAGCTTGAACAGAGCCTAAATGAAAATGATTGAGGGAAAAAAACAGTAGGAGTCCATGGACCACCTGACACCTGATATCTCGATAAGCTGATTGGGGACATGTACTGTTGTCATTCTCACTGATTCATACATATATTTCAATATAAACCCTTAAATTTTCGTAGGGAGCGAACGGTTTGTCCTACAGAGCTCCGCGTGGTCTCAAAAAATTCTAAAAATTCTATAGAATCTTAAATTGAAGGAAAAACAATACCTTTATATCGATATTTTTTGAGTTAGGGCGTTTTCAAAATTTCATAATTGATTTTGGAACCCTTAGAAGTGACCTACATCAACCAAAAGCTTCGGGGCACAACTAGACCCCAAATGAAGCCTACATACCAAATTTCATCAAAATCGGTCAAAGCTAAGTGGCAAAAGTGCCGCGTACGGCGTACGGTTGACGGACGGCCAAATTTTTATTCGATTTTTGGATTCTACGTACCTTGAAACGTAAACCATCAAATTTTGAGGGGGTATTAAAAATTTTTTTTTCTTGGTCGATTCCAAAGGTTCATTATTGAAAATAATAAACCAAAAGTTTTGTTTATTCTTAGAAACAGTGTTCATAACCATGATCTATGGTTTTTCCCTCGAAGAGAGAAATTTCATGACGTTTTTTGAAAACTTGACTCTTTCTTAAAGAAAAATGCCTTGAAAAGAAACAAAATTTGGCTCCCACCCAAAAATAAAGCTCCCAAAAAATTACAGGTGCTAAGGTTTCTTGTTTCAATCAAGTAAAGATTTTCAAGAGTTATCAAGGGTTTTTGAGCAGCTTCAACAAACTAAGTTTACTACTACTAATTTATTAGAAAAAAAAATCTGTTTATTCATAGAAACAATGGAAATATCCATGATCTATTGTTATTCCCTCTAAGGGATACATTTTTGAAAGATTTGTGCATGAAGAAGGAAGTTGATTTGAAATATGTTAGGTCCGAGGATAATAGCAGATTTGATGACTAATCCCCTGAATGTAGTTAAATTTACAGAACTTAGAGATAAGGCTATTATTAAGACCTGACTGAATGTTTTTTTGTATATACAGGTGAAACATGCGTCTGAAGAAAATTCAAATATATGGGCCTATACATATAAGATAAATGGACTCCAATCGGGGTCTAGTTGTGCCTCTAAAGCTTTTGATTGATGTCAATCACTTCTAAGGGTTGAAATTTTGAAAACGCCCTAGCTCAACAAATTTCGATAAAAAGATATTTTTTCCATCAATTTAAGATAGTATTGAATTTTTAGAATCAAATGAGACCATCAGGTGCTCTATAGGACCAACCGTTCGTTCCCAATGAAAACTTATGTTGGACTTACGATAAATCAAAAACACGAGTATGAATCGCAAAAGAGGTCTAATCTCCGTTCAAATTTTAGCTGACCAAAACGGAGTTCCCTGTAGGTATGTGGTAGATATGTAGTATTTATGGTTAGTAGGTGGTTTCAATGGCAAAGCCGAGTTATTTGCAGACGAGTGATCTATATAGAAGGATAATAAACCTTTGTGTAATAATTTGCAGCGTTTTTATTCCGAAAACATAATTTCCAGAGACCTAAGCACAGTAAATAATGATATTATTCATCAGTTTCACTGACCGTAGGAAGAGTCAATTTATCCAGCCTTGGATAGCAATGTCCATGAATCTTCAGGAGTCGTGAGTGAGTAGGTATCCTGACGTCACAAGAGTGGCCTTCTTCGCCACTTTTATTACACTTTTTTCGAGGGTATTTCATAGTGTCGGTTCAACAGTTTTTAAAACATTTCCTTCAAGTCGTAATAAATAGCTTAGGTGCTTAATTTGATTTCAGGTAGATGGCTATTTGAATTCTATGTACATCATCAAGTGTGACAGGTTCTGAGATATGCTCTTACGAAATAGATAATCTCAAGGTCTCTGGCTAAACTTCACCAGCACAACCATGATCTGAGCAACGACGAGACCAGTGCCGGTTGAGGACTCTGGTTACACTCAATGTTCACGAGATTTTTAATGAACAAACGACGAATTTTCTTGTTCTGCCATACACTAAAATATATTCCAGTTTTCAACTGTCAAACAGGGCATTAGTTACATAATTTCATTTTGCAAGACAAAATAGAAAACAATTTTTTTTTCGAAAAAGTAAGAACAAACTTGAAAGCTGTAGAAAAATCAGCAACAACGGATAGATTCGTGTTTTTTTTTTTTTTTTGCACTACACAGGTGTTGAATGGAAAATAATCACTGACATAATCATTTCAAAAAGGTAGGGATCGTCTGACGCTATAAGTTTTACTCAGTCGTTTAATTTTCAGGTGATTTTCTTGACGCAGCATTTCCTTTTTGACCGACCTCAAAGCGCCGAAGGCGCGTGACGAAGGAGGTTTTCTTTTTCGAGAACCACAACTTTCTCATTCATAAGTCATACCATCACCAGTTCCTACTAGAGAGGAGTTTGGCTGATAATATTATGGTACAACAAAACCTTCAACTGGAATTATATAGAAAGGTAGGTTTCGAAGTTGAGTTTCGGTGGACTCATTTGTCTTTGAAATCGCATGAGGATATTTCATAGCTGTAGAAGCTGTGTAGGAAGTGGCATTTTGGAATTCCATAAGCTCTACAATATTCTTTAGAACGGAAATTTACTCATCAATGCCCAATTCTTATAGCCATCACAATGAATCGAAGGAAAAATGTATGTTGAATTTGAAATTTGGGGAATATCATTGGAAAATGACTAACACGTCGATAAACTGAACATTCAGATACGCGACGACGTTGACGGGATGGCGACCCTATAAAAACTGAAACCTTCCTTTAGAGAGAAGAGTGGTGAAATGCACTTATCCAAAGTGAAGGAGGGGAAGGTGGCTGACTCAGGCCTCTCTAAGACAATGGTGTGGGCGGATGAGTTGAGGGCCACTCCACTAATGATATACTCGTATTTTGCCAATAATTGTTGACACCTTTATAATTTATTCCAGAGAAAAGGAATAAATTCGACTAGCGAATTTTATATTGAATTATTCGTATCATTGAAAATTTTTATAATTGGAGGAAACTCTTCTTGTCCAGTTAATTCCCAAATAATAACTCGCACGACAACCAATAGATGGAGCAGGCATCCAGTCACGGCATGCTTGCACCGTACTGTATCGATGCATCGTACGTATTGATTGGTTCCGACTTATCATCCACGAAGTTTCTTCGAAGTTTTCCGCATTTTCTCAGCACGAGAAGCTACCAGGGTGCCCACGACACGTCGCAACGAAGGTAGGCATTTTTTTCTATTTATAAAGTCAGAGCCAATTTTCCAATTTTTTTTTTTTTGTTTTCCCGCTTAAAAACCTATTATTGTTTTGATAATTAACTAATTAGCTAATGCTTCAACAATTTGAGTAGATGTATACAAAATGCAAATGAACCATTCATATTTTTTGCTTCCGACTCTACCAAGGTAGCGGAAGTTTACGCTTTTCAAGGTTGAGGAAAAAAGTTCTCCAAAACGAAATTTCTGCTCACGTTTTACGTTTTAGACCTTCCTGGACGATTTTCGTTCCGTGTCTGTCTGTCTGTTATGAAATCCTTGCCAGAGCCATCACTTCTACAATTCTCATCTGATTTTGATGAAATTTTCAGGGATTGTGCGTGTGACGTGTAGATGGTTCCTTATGAAAATAATTACTCCCGGACTGATAGTAGCCGCTGCGCATGCGCAAACGTGAATTCCTTGTAACAGTCGTAACTTCCACATTTTCTATTCGATTTCGATGAAATTTTCAGGGATTGTGCGGATTGGCGTGTAGGCAGTCCCCTATGAAAATCATCACCCCCAGACGAATAGTAGTTGCTGCGCATGCGCAATCGTGAATTCCTTGTAACATCCATAACTTCAACATTTTCCATCCGATTTCGACGAAATTTCTCAGGATTGTTCAGATTGGCGTGTAGATGGTCCCCTATGAGAGTAGTGGAAGGTAATTAGAGATTGATGTTTTGAGATTAACTACTATGCATCGGATCGTCTATACAATCGGATTATGAATACGTGGAAGCTATGTGCCACACCCACTTGGCAGGCGTTTTTAGGACGTCCCACAGTAAGACTTGGGCGTCCTTATGCGATCGATCTGGGGTGAAGGAAGACAACACTCAACAGAAAAAAAAAATAACCACACAGTAATCCGTTTTAGACCATTCTGAATCCAAATCCGCGAAAAAAAAACCATAGGTGTATGTCTGTGTGTGTGTGTGTGTGTGTATGTGTGTGTGTATGTGTGTGTGTGTAACAAAATCTTGTGTACTCTGCACAGGCCTTAGTTCTCAACCGATTTTCCTGGTTCTTTTTTTGTTCGTCGCGGAAAACTATCTAGTTGTGCACTACGTCGACGGAATTTCGAATTTTGCCTTTTAAGGGGGGGGAAAGGAGGGTTAATGCTCGAAAAACGTGCGTTTTTGGGCATAATCTTGTGTACTCTGCCCAGGCCTTAGTTCTCAAACGATTTTCGTGGTTCTTTTTTCGTTTGACGCGAAATACTATCTAGTTGTGCACTACGGCGCCGGAATTTTGAATTTTGCTTTTTAAGAGGGGGAAAGGGGGGGTTTAATGATTAAAAAACCGTGCGTTTGCGTGCATAATCTTGTAAACTCTGCCCAGGCCTCAATTTCCAACCGATTTGTGTGTTTCTTTTTTTGTTTGACTCAAATAACTTCCGAGTTGTACATGATTTTACCAGAGTACCAAAATTCGCAAGGGGAGGGGGTGAGTGGGGGAATAATATTCACAAAATATCCGATTTTTCAATATTTTGGTTCTTTTACTGCTTACTAATTGTACCCAAGCTTTGAAATTGAGGAAAAATTCTCATTATACCTCCGAATTTTCATGAATTATTCTCTGTACCACCATGGAACTAATAGTGGTGCCACCATGGTGCCATGATGCCATAAACCGCTTATTTCGTGGTTTTCTTTTTGTGTTTCACCTTGAATACGGATGTGAACTTCGACGGACTGCCTACCAAAACTAACAGATGAAAGTTCAATGTTACGACGTATTTCCGCTTTGGTGCCAGACTGGCACCTTTGTTGGCGTTGGGGAGGTGGGGGGGGGGGGGTAACTCGAATTCGCATGTTGGGTATCGTAGATCATGGATTTTAAAATGCTCTTCAGATTCGAGGCTCCCATGCCGCTAGAAATGTTAAGGTGGATAATGGTGGGGGGGGGGGTCAGTATTTCTTGCCTAAAGTAATGAATAAATTACATCGAGTGAAATAGTTTTATCGCTTACCAACTGGTTTAACTGATCTAATGCTTATCCAATGGGACGTCCCCTGGAATGCATGCATTACTAAACAATATGTTTCAAGATTGCTCTCTTGTATCCGAATGTAAAGCAACTAACATCAGACCAGAATTTTCTTTGCGGTTTTGAATAGTTTTGGTTTTCGTCTATTTGTTTTCTGTGGTCAATTCCTTGTACCTATCCAGCAAAATCAATCGCGAAGCTATTTTCGACTGCCTAGTATGAATTTCATCACTCTGATAAGTATGATTTAATCATTTATAGTTAATTATTATGAGTGATATGATCCCAAGTGAAGGCGACTAGTCGTGTGTTTTACTTAAGAAATCTGATCGAACAGAAAGTTAGCAAAATACCCAATAAGTGAACAACAACAGGGTAAGTAAGTGGAAGTCGATATTACATAGTACTTCACTGAAGTAACTTCAGATATTCAAGAAAACAAAGAGGCAAATCGTTGCTTAAGGGGCATCATGAAATATCTCATTTTTCCGAACTTTTCAAGAGACTCTAGAAACCCATTTCTCTGTAATCAAGAAACATCTCCTCTCTATATGCTATGATGGCAAAACAGGCGATTGTGGCGCACTGAGCGGTTTTTTCGCAAAACTGATCACTCCAGGCGATTCGGCGTGAAATTTTGAATAGAAATTGATTTATAACTCAAAAAGGCCAAAAATTGAGATATGCCAAGATGCCCCTTTAGCGGGCAAAACTCGGGCGTCATGGGAAAAAAAAATTTTCCGATCTATTCGGGTCTTTATGGATCTATTAACAATATTTCAGCCTTTTTTGCGAAAAAAAAATGGTTCACGCGCCATAAAATGGCATGGTACAGCATGTGTACCAAGGACCACCAGGTGCACTTTTTGAGCATAATGTTCCTTGGTACAACATTTGTACCAGTAAAAGGTAATCAGGGAATGATCATAATTTGAGTTTATTCTGGATGATCTTACTTTCAATCAATATAAAATAGATGACAAATTCGACAGCAAACAACATTTCAATAGGACTTGTTGCGTTGGCATGCGACGCGTCCAATCTCCAGTGAGAAATCATGGGGCGCCCGCCCTGAAAAACTTCAATAACATCGTTGCGAGTACACGATTCCAGTGTTATGCTTTCATTATGGATACTTGAATAGCTATAGAAAAATTACGTTCCTCGAATAGAAGACGAAATTCATCCGTGTGGACATCACCGCGTAATGTTTTGGTTTGAATAAAAAACAACAGCAAAAAAACTTCGTCGTTAGCGTTCCTTGGTACAACAGTAGTACCGCAAAACACCCACTTTTGCAATATCTCGACATATAGGCGGAGCTAAGAGATGCTATCATTTTTCCCATGATGCTGCACCCTATTGAGGAGGAATGGAACGAAAAACACGCCAGAATTCAAACTGCTTCTACCTTGGTTCAACAGTTGTACCAAGGAACGCTAAAGGGTTAAGCGACGAAATCCTACTTATCCTGGATTTAGATAGGCAAAACCCTCACGACTGAACGGTCTTGATTGAGAGGAAACCCCAACGCCGTAACGTAGTAGAGCGTACTCGTATGACAGTGACTACCTAGGAAGCAAAAGTCTTGTAAGGTTATATTAATAGCCAATATCATAGCATCAATCTGTCGTCGCGACACGGAACACAGCCCAAAATATACGAGAATGTAGACATGTAGGTGTGGCACATAGCTTCCTCATCCATTATTATGATTGGGTAGGTATCAATCCATTACACCCATGTTTGAGCGAAACCGGGCAATTAGGCAAAATTATGTTTAAGACAAATGTCATTGGCTGCCATGTAGACCTCCATCACCAAATCTTTATTCAATTAAATTACTGCAGTTCTATTTTAAAAGCTTTCATTGTGCATGTGCCTTCAACATTTTCAAAAAGGCCTGAACGTGTTTTTTATTATTTTTTATTTTGTATTTTTTCACCCTCTGGATGTTTAGACAATGGTTCTCCACCTTTGACTGGCTTGGAAGCAAAAATAGGCCACCTATTTCCCGTACGACCTTTATAAATGAAGCAATCTGAGCACCCTGAATAAGCAAGTTTAGAAATCTACTCACCTCTTAAAAATGCAAGTTTACATTCTAACAATAGAATGTTTTTAGACAAACTTTCAAACACCCCTAGATGGATTTTTTTCCTTTTTTTGACATGGATATGTCTTTTGGTGACAGATAGGAATTTTTTGTGACACTTTTTTGTCACAAAAATGCAACGCGATACCGGTAAACAAAATAATAGCTACATATCAGTAGCTATGAAGCAAGGTGCTCTAGAATACTGAGACATATTACGTGCAATCGGAGAGCTTTTTTTTAGAAAAAAAAAGTTCTGTTTATTCAGAGAAACTATTGACATATCCATGATCTATTGTTATTCCCTCTAAGGGAGAAATTTCATGGCGTTTTTCATGTTTTTACACCTTGCTTCTTTTTATTCCGTAACAATCTGTCTGATAGTTTTTGAAAAGTGTTCTCTCAGTATCCACAATGATCCTTTTTCAACCAGTTTTCATTTTATTTATTAAAATATAAACACATATTATATAAAATATCTATGAAAATATTGAAAAAGAAGACAAACTATACGGCGCAGAACTATTTGTGATATTCCGGAGTAATTTCCTTTTTCAACGACGATATTAACAGTGAAAGAATGAATTTTACAACAACATGGCTTTAAATATTTGATTCCATTGGGTAGCTTGTAGTTTATCTCTTTATATTCAATCCAGGAGAATCATAAAGCCCCCCCCCACAACACGTTGGTGTGTGCTCTTTCCGATTAGAGGAGTAGTTTTTGGACCCATTTGGCTCATGCTTCTTCAATATTTTGTTGCCTTACAATTATCGAAGGTTGATTTATGAGAGATGGCATGTCGGCTCACGGGTAAATCCATGTTCTGTGCAACCACTGAAGCCCTGTGATTTAGTGTGTTTCTGATTTTCCCACGTAGAAGGCCGGACAATTTTTGCACACCAGCTCATAAACGTACGTAGGGATTTGGCAGTCTCCAAAGTGTTTGCAATGGTATGTGTTGGGGTAGTTGGCTGAGCTGATCCTGTCTTCTTCCAACGCGATACCACATGTATGCAGCCCTTTGGAGACAGGTTGCGACTGAAGCATCTTGGGTCGCCTGTGAGACAAAACGTCCCCAATGGATGCTGGTTGTCCGTAGCCTGGGGTGGGTGCCCTTGGGAAGACCCTTGTCGTGGTCGGATTTGAACACCTTGAGGGGATACAGTTCCCCTAAAATTTGGTGCATCTTTTCGATCCCAAAGAAGTACGAGGTAGTGAGTCGGTCGCAGTCCTGTCTTTGCCGGGGCTCTTATTGCTGGCGTAATAGAAATCGAGTGAAAACCTGTTGAAACATATTGTTTAGTAATGCATGCATTCCAGGGGACGTCCCATTGGATAAGCATTAGATCAGTCTAACCAGTTGTTAAGTGATAAAACTGTTTCACTCGATGTAGTTTATTTATTACTTTAGGCAAGAAATACTGACACCCCCCCCCCCCCCCCACCATTATCCACCTTAACATTTCTAGCGGCATGGGAACCTCGAATCTGAAGAGCATTTTAAAATCCATGATCTACGACACCCAACATGCAAATTCGAGTTCACCACCCACCCCCCCCCCACCTCCTCAACGCCAACAATGGTGCCAGTCTGGCACCGAAGCGGAAATACGTCGTAACATTGAACTTTCATCGTTAGTTTTGGTAGGCAGTCCGTCGAAGTTCACAACCGTATTCAAGTAGAAACACAAAAAAAAAGAAAAAAAAAACCAAATAAGCGGTTTATGGCATCATGGCACCATATCCTGGCACCATGGTGGTACAGAGAATAATTCATGAAAATTCGGAGGTATAATGAGAATTTTTCCTCAATTTCAAAGCTTGGGTACAATTAGTAAGCAGTAAAGGAACCAAAATATTGAAAAATCGGATATTTTGTGGATATTATCCCCCCACTTATCCCCTCCCCTTGCGAATTTTGGTACTCTGGTAAAATCATGTACAACTCGGAAGTTATTTGAGTCAAACAAAAAAAGAAACACGCAAATCGGTTGAAAATTGAGGCCTGGGCAGAGTTTTACAAGATTATGCACGCAAACGCACGTTTTTTAAGCATTAACCCCCCCTTTCCCCCTCTTAAAAAGCAAAATCCAAAATTCCGGCGCCGTAGTGCACAACTAGATAGTATTCCGCGTCAAACGAAAAAAAAACCACGAAAATCGTTAGAGAACTAAGGCCTGGGCAGAGTACACAAGATTATGCCCAAAAACGCACGTTTTTCGAGCATCAACCCCCCCTTTCCCCCCCTTAAAAGGCAAAATTCGAAATTCCGGCGACGTAGTGCACAACTAGATAGTTTTCCGCGACGAACAAAAAAAGAACCAGGAAAATCGGTTGAGAACTAAGGCCTGTGCAGAGTACACAAGATTTTGTTACACACACACACACACACATACACACACACACACACACAGACATACACCTATGGTTTTTTTTTCGCGGATTTGGATTCAGAATGGTCTAAAACGGATTACTGTGTGGTTATTTTTTTCTTCTGTTGAGTGTTGTCCTCCTTCACCCCAGATCGATCGCATAAGGACGCCCAAGTCTTACTGTGGGACGTCCTAAAAACGTGGTTACAGATCTCGGGGGAACTGGTCTGTATTTGCTGAACTTCCCCTGTAACATTCGACGTACTACTTATGTATTTAAAATTGAAGGTCTGCTTTGCATATTTAAAACTGCAAGTCATTTTGAAAATTTATCGTATGAGGAAAAGTGATGAACTTTGGTGCGTCAATAGGTAGGGTTTGGTGCGTATAGGTAGGGCTGGCACCCCTATTCATCGCTTTATAGAAGGAGGTCGGCTGGGGTTTCGGAGTCCTGTTTACCTGAAATGTAGATTAGGGCGCAACGAACCAGCCCTCTCTCTCACGGGATTCTATAGACTAGCGAAAGGGGGTGAGTTTTAGGGGTGAAATAGCCGAGAGCCGCCGAGTTTGGCCGATGAGACCCGAGCGGTTTACCTCCTTTATGCTCTGGATCAAATATTAAGGTCTCCCTCGAACCGAGCGCCCACGCGATGGCCGTTAAAAGCATTTCATGGTCAAACAATTTAAAAAAATGAAATGAAATGAAAAGATTTTGTTCCCTCACTACCGAAGGTAGTGAGGAAGCTATGTATTTGTTGAGTTAGTAGGTCAACAGGTCATGCAGCAGGTTAACCTATTTGATGGCCTAAGTAGGCCAGTTTGCCTCTACCTATGCTACTACTAAGAACAACGAGGTTGTACATCTGCCCCGGTGACACCAGGAGATGTTCCCTATTGATGTCACTGTGGTATCCGGCTCTGAATTAATTTATCGAAGTTGCCAAAATCCAAATATTCATCATAAACATACCAATTTTATTGGTATGAAATACACCATTAAGCATCTATATATTTGTATATATTATTTTTTATCAGCTGATGCCATAGGGAGAAGAGGCACAATCCACGAGTAAGTGAATACAGGCTACACCTTAAAGCCTTAGAACCAAGCTTCAAGGTGGACTATATTGATGGAGGATATTCGGATTCAGCACGCATTTTTTGATATACTCCTAACTTAAATTTTAGATATTACGAATGATAAAAAATATATAGATATAAACAATTTGAATAAAAATTAAAACCTGCGTATTATTCGTTGAACCCAAAAACACGATGGCCGAGTGGGTATTCTATGAGTTCGGGGTGAGTATTTTCAAGTATTTTACAAGGAGAGTATTTTCTGAGGTTTTTCACGCGTATCGTGGCTTCCAAAGATTGGATTATGAAGAAAAGAAGTCATCTTGTGGAATCAAATATTTAAAGCCATGTTGTTTCAAATAGTGGAGACCCAAAATTCATTCTTTCATTGTTAATCTCTTGTTTGAAAAAGGAAATTATTCCAAAATATCAAAAATAGTTCTGTGTCATATAATTATTGTTCTTTTTAAATATTTTCATGTATATTTTATATAATAAATATTATTTATATTTTTAACAAATAAAATTAATATTTGTTAAACTTTTTTTGGCATAAACTTTTAAACTTTCAAACTTTTAAACTTTTTTTCTTACACAATCAATAGTTGTCAATATAGACAACGGCTCTCAGTTTTGGTTTGAAAGTGGATAAAATCTAGCAGGTAAAAAAACGGACTTCCAAAAAGATACGTCAAGATAAGCCAGTGCGACATAAATAAATCGTTATAACCTTCCCGTTTTATTTTTTTATCGTTTGTTAGAACCTTGGTTACTATCCCTGAAAATACCCCACTTCTGGGAAAGTACCACGGAAGTATTTGAAATTTTTTTTTAGTAAGGCTCATCAAGAAAGGTGCGGGAACTTCCTTCCACCTACCCTATATTTATCATTAGCCAGGAATTTTGGACACCTAAGGCGTCCAAATGTCAATAAATAGGCCAAAAAACGTGTTCTTGAAGTTTTTGTGTGGATATTACTACCATTTTCCAATTTTTGGAAAAACTTGAGGAATCCTACTTACTTAATCGTGTAAAATGTTTTTCAAAAACGGATTTCAGAGACAAGAAAAATTCAAAAATGTCCATGCCAAAAAAAATTTTATAATAATTTTCAAAAAATTTTCTTTGAAAATTGGATGAAATTTCCACTCGCTTTACCACGTTTCAGACCTTTTGAACGATTTTAGTTTCTTCTCCGAGTCTGTGAGTCTACGCAGTTACAGCCCAATTTTGATGAATTTGTACGTGATGGTCTCCTATGAAAATGATCGTCCCTGGATCGATAGCAGCAACTACGTATGCGCATTTCAAAAACCCTTAATGACGGTAACTCCCACATTTTCCATTAATTTTATTTCGATGGGATTTTCAGGGGATGTGAAGTTGAAAGTGTGGAGGGTTCCCTATAAATAATGTCATCGTCACGTGATCATCAAATTTGGAAGGTGGCAGGTACTTGGAGATGAAAGTTTCGAATATGTAGTATGCATACATGTACACTATATGATTATGGATACGAGGAAACTATGTGCCACACCCACTTGGATGTCGTTTTACTGATATTTAGGGAGGGAAGGGAAAATGATGCGATATGCGTTGCTACCTACCAAGGCTCGAACTCCAGAAGCCACGAGATGCCACTCGATGAAGCCCATCGGCCGACCAGCCACCGACTACTGGGAAAGTGAAAAGGGAAAATCGAGGTCCGAATCACGTGGGCGAGGGAGAAGCAGCGTTTACACGGTCGACGAGGCGTTGAGGCGTGGGAAGACGTCGCGTGGGTGCGACTCGATCGTAGGGGTTGTCGTAGAGGGTGGAGTCGCCCCCGTGGGTGACGTCACTTCGTGGCCAACTTACTCTGCGGTGACTATCCCACGTTTGTTTTCACTGCAGAAGTCACTACCGATCTAACAGGTACTATCGGAGTAACGTGTTTAATGTCCATTCATGCAGCATAAGTTAATAAGCGAATTTTCATAGAAATCTTCAAAGCTTTGATTTAGCTTTATTAGAACTCTACTTGCTATGGGTGTAGCTTTGGTATAGACATGTTGAGCTATATGAGAGAGTATTCAGGCTTGTGAGTGTGGCACAAAGCACTAATCGTTGAAATTATACAATCAACCTCTTGGTTATGAATGAAAAAACGCTGCAAATCATTACACAACGGTTTATTATTTTTATATAGATCACTCGTCTACAAAATCACCAACCATCCAATATGAGGAAAAAAAGAAAAAAAAATCAAAAAATTTTTTTTTTTTAATCCAAAAAAAAATCAAAATCACCAACCATCGATCGCATTTTGGTAAGCTAAAATTTGAACGGAGATTAGGCTTCTTTTGCGATTCACACTCGTGTTTTGATTTATATATATATATATATATATATTTCAATATAAAACCTTAAATTTCCGTAGTGAGCGAACGGTTTGTCCTACAGAGCTCCGCGTGGTCTCAAAAAATTCTAAAAATTCCATAGAATCTTAAATTGAAGGGAAAACAATACCTTTATATCGAAATTTTTTGAGTTAGGGCGTTTTCAAAATTTCAAAATTGATTTTGGAACCCTTAGGAGTGACCTACATCAACCAAAAGCTTCGGGGCACAACTAGACCCCAAATAGAGCCTACATACCAAATTTCATCAAAATCGGTCAATGCTAAGTGGCAAAAGTGCCGCGTACGGCGTACGGCGGACGGACGGCCAAATTTTTATTCGATTTTTGGATTCTACGTACCTCGAAACGTAAACCATCAAATTTTGAGGGGGTGTTAAAATTTTTTTTTTTCTTGGTCGATTCCAAAGTTTCATTATTGAAAATAATAAACCAAAAACGCTGCAAATCATTACATGAAAATTTATTATTTTTCTATATAGATCACACAACTGCAAAGAACACGGCTTTGCCTTGTCACCATCTACCAACCATAGATAATACCTATCTACCACATATATGTATGTAGATATACTACCTATCTTCATTCCTATTATCAAGAGTATAGCCGCAAGCAATGGATATGGGGGATGTCTCATTGATTCCATATGGAATAAGGTTCATAGGAAAAAGTGTAGAGACGGGGTTTCTAATTTGGTTAAAGAAGTTGTATGAGAAGAGAAAAAGTGGATAAGTATACCCTATAGAAAGATTTCTGACAAAATTGGCAAAATGTTATCATCTAGAGGTTTCAAAGTAGGGTTTAAAAATAAAAATAGTCTTAAAGCTTCGTTGGGTTCTGTTAAAGATAAAATTAGCGTTCAAGATAAAAGTGGGGTTTATAAGCTGAAATGTTCCTTGTGGGCTTGAATATTGTGGTCAAACTGGTAGGAAATTTAGGGAAAGAATAAAAGAGCACGAGAAGGATTTCAGGGATAGCAAAGGTGATTCTGCTTTTGCGAATCACCTAAGAGAATCCAATCATAACTTTAGTTTTGATCTAACAAACGGTTAGTACATAGAGTTTCCTCATTTTTGCCCGAAGGGAGGTACGTTGGATGTGCTTGAAAAGTTCGACGTTCTTAAAAGTGATAGGTCTGGTAAATGGCTGAATGAGGTGGTCCCTCAGCATGTTTCACCGTTAATGGGTTCCTTCCTACAATAGCTTGGTCCCCCCTTCACAATGTTACCCTCACCAATGTTTGAGCTCCCTTTCACTTTGTCTGCCTTGATTGGCATTTGATGATCCTCCCAGGTCCCTTCACTTCTCAGAGCCAGTAGGATTCTCCTTTCACTTATCTGATTGGGTATGACTTTCACTTTCTCGACCAATGGGATTCAAGCTCCCTTTCACTTTTGACTATACAGGGTGTAAGCCTAACTGGTCTGCCATACGGTACCAGTCGATTCTACAACTAATTTGCAACAAAAAATGTCCCTTAGCAATTTTCGTTTAAACCCTTTGTTTTCGAGTTATTTCAACTTTAAACTTTTTTTTCGTGATTTTGACTTTATGACATTAAATCGGTCATAACTCCTTTAATTTGCTGTGTAAATTACAATTTGAGGATACCGTTGGAAAGAGCATTAAATTTCCTATCGGTTAGATGCCTTAACATCTTTTTGAGTCAAGGTTTGAAACATGAAAAAGTCCTCTAAAAAGAGAATTTTACATAATTTTGGAAACCTCGCATTTTTTCAATCCCAAATTGAACTACGAGAGATGCAAGAACATTGTAAACTGCGCCGAAATCTCAGCTTTCCAATGGTATAATCAAAACATATTCTACAACAGTGTTTAGGGGAGAAATTTGTGTTTGAACGCGGAAAAACGTGCATTTTTTCAACGAAATCGGCGCTCCGCCTAGTTGATCTGAGGGGTCGGACGATGGCAGTGGGTGGGTGGGCGCCGCAGTAGACCGCGAGGCCTCCGGAAACAGGAGGCCAGAGCGCTGATTTCGTGGAACAAATGCACGTTTTTCCGCGTTCAAACACGAATTTTTCCCCTAAATACGGTTGTAGAATATGTTTTGATTATACCATTGGAAAGCTGAAATTCTGGCGCAGTTTTCACTGTTCTTGCATCTTGAAAAAGTATGGGTTCTCGTAGTTCAATTTGAGATTGAAAAAATGCGAGGTTTCCAAAATTACGTAAAATTTTCTTTTTAGAGGACTTTTTCATGTTTTAATCCTTGACTCAAAAAAAAGTTAAGGCATCTATCCGATAGGAAATTTAATGCTCTTTCCAACGGCATCCTCAAATTGTAATTTACACAGCAAATTAAAGGAGTTATGACCGATTTAATAACATAAGGTAAAAATCACGAAAAAAAATTTAAAGTTAAAATAACTCGAAAACCAAGGGTTTAAACGAAAATTGCTAAGGGACATTTTTTGTTGCAAATTAGTTGTAGAATCGACTGGTACCGTATGGCAGACCAGTTAGGCTTACACCCTGTATAAGCTATGCTCTCTGTGATGCACCTTCAGTTATTGTTTGTTACTGATGATGACCTAACCGTCGAAATCGACGTAAGGTTACGTAACCTGTAACTCTTCATTTTCGTAGAAATAGACAACGTTCCACTCAACTTTGCCCCAATCATTAGGATAGTCGATTACTGGTTGCTATGACGCAGAACTGAGACAACTCGAAGACGAATAAAACTTAGAGATTGCCGGCGGCAATTTGCCGAGAAAATATTTCTTCAGAAACTCGCTGTACCTATATGTTCTTATATAGTCATCACGCCAGATTGGCGTAATATTGTTGGCTGATCTGATAATCGCAACTTTTGGTTTAAGAAAATTCCAAAAGAAATTTCGGAAAAAAGGATGAAATTGAAAATTTGGGATTGAGCAAGAAAAAAAGTTATCCCCCCCCCTTCCCGTTTCCCATCAAATTTTGATGGTTTCAAGGTACATGAAATTGAAATTTGAATTAAAAAAAATTCGGCCAGTACTCTGCTTTTTCCTTAGTGACCGTTGTTGACGAAATTTAGTATCATGCTCCATTTGGAGTTTAGTTAAATGTTAAGCTTTTGGTTATTTTCGGTCACTTATAAGGGGTGGAAAAGCTGGATGTTGTGTCAATCGATTGTGCTAGGTTAGCAACCAAGAACCAACCTTCAGTGATTATATGGATGGTAGGTATTTATAATGGAAAAGCCGTGTTCTTTGAAAGGGGGTGATCTATGAAGAAAATAATAAACCGTTGTGTAATAAGTTGCAGCGTTTTGTCTTTGGTTCTTGATCTAGTAAGAAGGGGTTGGGAATCGCAAAACCTCAGAATTTTGATGAAATTCTCAGAGTCAAAAGATTGCATGACTATAATAGATATTCGCTCTGCAGATTGGTCTTTTTGCTTCCGAGTCTACCAAGGTAGCGGAAGCTGTTTTCACTGATGTGAAATGAAAAAAAAAAGTTCTCCAAAATCAAAATTTTCACTCGCGTTTTACGTTTCAGACCTTTTCAGACAATTTTGGTTCCGTGTCTGTCCGTCTGTGTGTCTGTCATGAAATCCTTGTAACGCGCATAACTATACGAAGTTATTGTCCGATTTCTATGAAATTTTCAGGGATTGTGCGGGTTGGTGTGTAGACGGTTCCCTTTTAAAATCATCATAGCCGGATTGATAGTAGCCACTGCGCATGCGCAAACGTGAATTTCCTTGTAACGGCCATAATTTCTACATTTTCCATCCTATTTCAATGAAATCTTCAGGGATGTTACAGATTGGTATTTAAATGGTCCCCTATGAAAATCATCACCTTCGGACAGATAGTAGCCACTGCGCATGCGCAAACGTGAATTTCCTTGTAACGGCCATAATTTCTACATTTTCCATCCTATTTCAATGAAATCTTCAGGGATGTTGCAGATTAGTATTCAGATGGTCCCCTTGAAAATCACCACCTTCGGACTGATTGTAGCCACTGCGCATGCGCAAACGTGAATTTCAAACGGCCATAACTTCTACATTTTCCATCCAGTTTCAATGAAATTTTCAGGGATGTTACAGATCAACTTGTTTTGATGTTTTGAGATTAACTAATATGCATGTGGAAGCTATGTGCCACACCCACTTGGCAGACTTTTTCTTTGTTTTTGGTTCTTGATCCAGTAAGAAAATGTTGGGAATCGCCAAACCTCAGATCGTGATGGAATTCTTTGTGTCAAAAGTCAAAAGTTTGCTTGTGTATTACGATGTACATTATTTGCCCTTGGTGCAGTTTCGTCCTTTTTTGCTTTTGTTACTTGAACCAGTTGGCAGATTGGGTTTGAATAATCAGTAGGTATATTATGGCTCTTGTTGTGCTGAGGTAGGTATGTATCGATACTGATGGTACCAAACACCATATCTTCAAGGTAGGATACCACAGCATAGTTGTGGATACTGATAACTGCCGCTTACACGCGACAAGAAAAACCGTTTGCCCTCCTCTGGAAACCCAACCAAGGACCTTCCCGACCCCGAAACGATCGTCAAAGGGGGTCAAAACGGCTAGGGAAGCCCCTAGGAGAGCCTGGGGAGGCGGGGAGTATCGACGGAGAGGGCGGCAAAGAGAAGAGGGGGAAACGGCGGAGGAAGGTTAGGCAGGAAGGTTGCAACGACTGTTATACGCCATTTCCCCTACCAACCCCGCCCCTTCGCAAGGACACCCCAGTTGGTTTTCCCCCACTCTGAGAATCCCATCGTATTTTCCCACAGTTCTCACTTCCAAGTCTCTCCCGTGGTCCAGCCTGCAGACTCCGAGAACTCGGAATCACGGGCGAGTCGAAACCGGCTAGAAGTGTCATTGATTATTGAAAACGACTACAATCACTGACAATGGACATCAAGAAGATAAAATCAAATATTCTCCAATTTATTTTATATCGTTCCAGAGTGATACTGATTTCCCAGCCAATTTTCTAGGAGCACATTATCTATACTAATTAATACAGAAACGATTACAGAACGCTGCGAATCATTACACAATGGTTTATTATTTTTCTATATTGATCACTCGTCTGCAAAGCCACCAACCATCCAACATGAAGAAAAACATCGATCGCATTTCGGTCAGCTAGTGTGAACGGAGATTAAGCCTCTTTTGCGATTCACATTCGTGTTTCTGATTTATCGTACGTAAAACCTTTAAATTCTTGTAGGGAGCGAACGGTTTGTCCTACAGAGCTCCCCGTGGTCTCAAAAAATTCTAAAAATTCTATAGAATCTTAAATTGATGGAAAAACAATACCTTTATATCGAAATTTTTGAGTTAGGGCGTTTTCAAAATTTCAAAATTGATTTTGGAACCCTTAGAAGTGACCTACATCAACCAAAAGCTTCGGGGCACAACTAGACCCCAAATGGAGCCTACATACCAAATTTCATCAAAATCGGCCAATGCTAAGTGACAAAAGTGCCGCGTACGGCGTACGGCGGACGGACGGCCAAATTTTTATTCGATTTTTGGATTCTACGTACCTTGAAACGTAAATCATCAAATTTTGAGGGGGTGTTAAAATTTTTTTTCTTGGTCGATTCAAAAGGTTCATTACTGAAAATAATAAACCAAAATACCCCGTAGGACTGAGTGCATAGGTTTTGCCTACCCTAATTCCTACTGGTCTATTAAATTTATTTTTTCGTCTGACTGTTCGAGACTAAACTAATTTTTTGGACAAAATCATACGAAATTATTGTAATTTCAAGGGAATATTCAGGAAAGGGTAGTCCCTAGACAGCCCAATGAGCTTGAAGGATTTCATTGAGCTACGATTTCTCATTTTCTATCAGTCTGGCGCGTCCACAACAGTAACAAAACGTGTTACAAACAGATTCGTATGTGGGTCATTTTCCTAGAAAGGGACAATCGGTATCCCAAGATTTCGGAAAACTTAAAGTTCGACTCAAGTTCTGCCAAAAATCAGGGATTAACCTCACACCATACTGATTGAATTTCGACGGAAGAACACACAGTGGGGCGCTTAATTAATTAATTAAAAATTAAAGACGAAAACCTATCGGCAGATGAAAGACACCCATGGCAGATGAAAGACTGTCGTGTCCAAATCGCAGTAATTCATGGACAGATTAAAGACGTGATCATATTTCATCCAAACTTTCACCCTTCAAAATTCGGTGCAAACATCAACAATGCATAATTTTGTTCAAAAAGCTTAATTCAAATGTTCTGAAAATGGAAAAAAGTAAAATAAAATAACAAAACTAAGTTTTTAGTGAGCAACTCGATTCAATTTTCAATAAAACTTTATTTCCAAAATAATCCAAAAAAAAACATATTAAATTAATTAATAAGCATTTGGTCAATTTAAACAGTTGGTAAGCGAAAAAACTGTTCCACTCGATGTACCTAACTTATTTTGTACTTTAGGCAAGAAATAGTGGTCTCTTCCCCCCCCCCCCCACCCCCACCATTATTCACTATAACATTTCTAGGAGCATGGGAGCCTGGAATTTGAAGAGCATTTTAAAATCCATGATCTACGATACCCAACATGCAAATTCGAGTTCACCCTTCCCCCCCACCATTGGTGCCAGTCTTGCACCACGAAATACGTGGTTTCTGGTGTCCAGGCACCATGGCGGCACCCCTGATTTATTTCACGATGGTACAAAGAATAATTCATGAAAATTCAAAGGTATACTGAGAATTTATCTTCAATTTCAAACAAACAAACAACATTGGATACAATCAGTAAGCTATTAAGGGACCGAAATATTGAAAAATTGGATATTTTGTGAATATTATCCCCCCACTCTCTCCCTCCCCACCCTAATTTTGACACTCTGGTTAAATAGGGTGCTACTCGAAAGATTTCTAAATCGAACAAAAAAAGAAACACGCAAATCAGTTGGAAATTGAGGCCTTAGCCCCCCCCTTTCCCCATTATTAGGCAAAATTCGAAATTCCGGTGACGTAGTGCACAACTTAGATTGGAAGGCAGGATAGGTTATACAGTACCCGCAAGACCGTCAAGTATTGCGTTTTTTGCATACTTTCGAATCCCTTCCGCCAATCAACGTACACTACTCGTACAACGTACAACTACATCTACTCTCGACTGTAGATGCCAAAGACTGTGATTTCCATTACTTTCTATTACGTTTCTTTACAACTCAAGACAGGAGAACTTCATAATCTCCGCTGGGCAATGAGAGTTGGGTTCTCTCAAATCATATACGGCGTCCCACAATTTCTTGGGAGTCCTTATGCGACTAAACTAGGGTGATGGAGGAGAACGTAGAAGACAGAGAAAAAATTCCTCGTATCCATAACCAGATTATATAGATGATCCGATGCATAGTTGTTAATCTCAAAACACCAATCTCTAAGTACCTTCCACTACCCTCATAAGAGACCATCTACACGCTAATCTGGACAATCCTAGAAAATTTCATCAAATTCGGATGAAAAATTAAGTGAGTAGATGTATGTGATTGGATCAAAAAAATACTTAGCCTCGCCTGGGATTCGAACCCGCGACCCCTGGGGGACAGTTGAAGTTACGGCTGTTACAAGTAATTCACGTTTGCGCAAGCGCAGTCGCTTCTATCAGTCCGGGGATGATGATTTTCATAGGGGACCATTTAAATACTAATATGTAACATCCCTGAAAATTTCATCGAAATCGGATGAAAAATGTAGAAGTTATGGCCGTTACAAGGAATTCACGTTTGCGCATGCGCAGTCGCTTCTATCAGTCCAAAGGTGATGATTTTCATAGGGGACCATCTAAATACTAGTCTGTAACATCCCTGAAAATTTCATCAAAATCGGATGGAAAATGTAGAAGTTATGGCCGTTACAAGGAATTCACGTTTGCGCATGCGCAGTCGCTTCTATCAGTCCGGGGATGATGATTTTCATAGGGGACCATTTAGATACTAATCTGTAACATCCCTGAAAATTTCATCGAAATCGGGTGGAAAAAGTGGAAGTTATGGTCGTTACAAGGAAATTCACGTTTGCGCATGCGCAGTGGCTACTATCAGTCCGTCGGGAATGATTTTCATAGGGGACCATCTAAATACTAGTCTGTAACATCCCTGAAAATTTCATCGAAATCGGATGGAAAATGTAGAAGTTATGGCCGTTACAAGGAATTCACGTTTGCGCATGCGCAGTCGCTTCTATTAGTCCGGGGATGATGATTTTCATAGGGGACCGTCTACACACCAACCTGCACAATCCCTGAAAATGTCATCGAAATCGGACAATAACTTCGTATAGTTATGCGCGTTACAAGGAATTCATGACAGACAGACAGACAGACAGACAGACAGACAGACAGACAGACACACAGACACGGAACCAAAATTGTTCTGAAAGGTCTAAAACGCAAAACGCGAGTGGAAATTTTGATTTTGGAGAACTTTTTTTTTTCGTCCTTGAAAAGTGAAAACAAAGCTTCCGCTACCTTGGTAGACTCGGAAGCAATATATCCATAACCTTACATGTATAACCGTATCCATAACCCGTACCATGTATCCATAACCCGATTGAATAGATGATCCGATGCTTAGTAGCCTATCTAAAAACTCCAAGTACCTTTGATACTAGATATGCCGCCGCAAGGAATGTAATTGGCCCTAGACCTACACTGACTCTGACAACGCACAGCCCGATCTTCATTCTACATTTGTTACATAGAGAAATTGCTTGTAGCATGAAAAGTCCCTAGAAGTTCACTAGACCAAAATACAAAAAGCAAGTGTTAAGTTGGCTAGTTACAGAAGGGGGCTTTTTACAATCTGAGCTTGCAGGGATACATGAGATGTTGAACGCATTGATGCTTAATGTTCCTGCTTCAGCACCTGTTCAGTAATCTGACGAGGGGAGTCAGCAACATTCTACAAAATTGAAGTTGAAACCACAACTGTTCGATGGAAAGGAAGAATGGGATTCGTATCGGGCCCAATTTGAGCTGATATCACGAAAGGAGGGGTGGAATAATCACGAGAAGGCAGCAATGCTGGGAGCGTCTCTGAAAGGCCCTGCACTCACATTATTGACTGAGTTAGGACCAGATATGACATACTATGATTTAGTCGATGCTCTTGAGGTGAGGTTTGGTAATCGAAATCAAACGACACAAAATCTTGCTTTAACTAGGGCTCAAGGGCGAAATGAAGACTTGAAGTCATTCCATCAGGCAATAAAAGACCTTGCGAGACGAGCATGGCCTGATGCAAGAGGAGGAGCGGCGGAGGATACTGCCATTTTCCATTTTGCTAGGGGTCTGAGGGACTGTCGTCTTTGTGCATTGTTTCTGGGTGCTAGTCCTAAGACAATGGCGAGGGCACTGGAGGAAGCAGTGCGATTGGAGGCTGTACTGCAAGTGGCTAGGCCAGATAGGGCACGAAGATGGGAAGTACATGCTGAAGGAAGAGGACATACAGAAAAGGGGTGAAAATGAAAAGAAGAATGCTGGAGGTGTAGAACAAGTTGAAACTGATGAGATGCATATGAGAAAGGAAAAGTACAGCGGAAAACAGCAAATGGAAGAGAAACAGCAGAATAAAAGAAAAACTGGGAGGGATCAACTTGGTCATGGATTATCCCCAAGTAGAATGGATAGCGGTGAGCCTTCCACTTGCTCATGGCTGTTCGAGGATTCGGAATATGGAAAGAACATGAAGGTAAACAATCCGAAAAAGTACAAACAGATATTGGACCAACGAAAGTGGTACGTCGACAAGGATGGGAAAGTCGTGCAGAAGAAGAACGCCTCAACGCACAAGAATAGTTGGACCATCAATGAAAACCAACTTTACAATCGGAAGTTACGAGTGAATGATGGCTCTCCAGCTTAAGGAAAAGAGGGGAATAGTGTTAGGGAGTTGAGTACTCCGGTATTATTGTTACCGTTATTAATCAGGTGTTGAGGAAATGTAAGTTGTTTGCTAAATAAAAGAGAGAGTTCTGTACTGGTCTTGATCTGACGTGGTTCTGTGTCCGATAATAGTAAATATTAAGACCAAGGGTACAGTTCTAGGGACTCACCGAAGATCACAACAATATCAATTTATGTACCGATATGGATCGATATTGCAAAGATCCTACCCAACAACCAGGGCCAAGCCTAACGTCGGGTAGGAAATCTGAGCAAATCGCATGAGCAGCATCATGAATTAATCTTCTTGTAAAAGTGTACAAAATGGCGCCAAATAAACATATCGATCTGCCTACCTAGCACTACCCTCATAAGAGACCGTCTACACACAAACTCGCACAATCTCTGAGGATTTCACCGAATTCGGGATGAAAATATGACATTTTCCAAGATTGGAGGTGAAAACAAGCCTTCGAAGTGGTCGTTCCTCTCGAGCGAATCAACGAGTTTCGGATATTTCGACCTTCTTTCTTGACATTTTCCAAGCATTGGGGAAGGAAACTAGCCTTCGAAGTGGTCGTTCCTCTCGAGCGAATCAACGAGTTTCGGATATTTCGACCTTCTTAATTGACATTTTCCAAGAATTGGGGAAGGAAACAAGCCTTTGAAGTGGTCGTTCCTCTCGAGCGAATCAACGAGTTTCGGATATTTCGACCTTCTTTCTTGACATTTTCCAAGAATTGGGGAAGGAAACAAGCCTTCGAAGTGGTCGTTCCTCTCGAGCGAATCAACGAGTTTCGGTGATTTCGATCTTTTTTCTCGACATTTTCCAAGGATTGGGGAAGAAAGCAAGCCTTTGAAGTGGCTGATCCTCTCGAGTGATTCAACGAGTTTCGGTGATTTCGACCTTCTTTCTCGACATTCTCCAAGAATTGGAGAAAATAAGCCTTTGAAGTGGTTGTTCCTCCCGAGTGAATCAACGAGTTTCGGTGATTTCAACCTTCTTTCTCGACATTTTCCAAGAATTGGGGAAGGAAACAATCCTTTGAAGTGGTAGTTCCTCTGGAGTGAATCAACGAGTTTCGGATATTTCGACCTTCTTTCTTGACATTTTCCAAGAATTGTGGAAGGAAACAAGCCTTTGAAGTGGTCGCTCCTCTCGAGCGAATCAACGAGTTTCGGTGATTTCAACCTTCTTTCTCGACATTTTCCAAGAATTGGGGAAGGAAACAATCCTTTGAAGTGGTAGTTCCTCTGGAGTGAATCAACGAGTTTCGGATATTTCGACCTTCTTTCTTGACATTTTCCAAGAATTGTGGAAGGAAACAAGCCTTCGAAGTGGTCGTTCCTCTCGAGCGAATCAACGAGTTTCGGTGATTTCGATCTTTTTTCTCGACATTTTCCAAGGATTGGGGAAGAAAGCAAGCCTTTGAAGTGGTAGATCCTCTGGAGTGAATCAACGAGTTTCGGTGATTTCGACCTTCTTTCTCGACATTCTCCAAGAATTGGAGAAAATAAGCCTTTGAAGTGGTTGTTCCTCCCGAGTGAATCAACGAGTTTCGGTGTTTTTTAACCTTTTTTGTGACATTTTCCAAGAAGTGGGGAAGAAAACAGGCCTTCAAGTGGTCGTTCCTCCCGAGTGAATCAACGAGTTTCGGTGATTTCAACCTTCTTTTTTGACATTTTCCAAGAGTTGGGGAAGGAAACAAGCCTTTGAAGTGGTAGTTCCTCTCGAGTGAATCAACGAGTTTCGGATATTTCGACCTTCTTTCTTGACATTTTCCAAGAATTGGGGAAGGAAACAAGCCTTTGAAGTGGTCGTTCCTCTCGAGTGAATCAACGAGTTTCGGTTTTTTCAACCTTCTTTTTTGACATTTTCCAAGAGTTGGGGAAGGAAACAAGCCTTTGAAGTGGTCGTTCCTCTGGAGTGAATCAACGAGTTTATGATATTTCGACCTTCTTTCTTGACATTTTCCAAGAATTTGGGAAGGAAACAAGCCTTTGAAGTGGTCTTTCCTCTCGAGTGAATCAACGAGTTTCGGATATTTCGACCTTCTTTCTTGACATTTTCCAAGAATTGGGGAAGGAAACAAGCCTTTGAAGTGGTCGTTCCTCTCGAGTGAATCAACGAGTTTCGGTTTTTTCAACCTTCTTTTTTGACATTTTCCAAGAGTTGGGGAAGGAAACAAGCCTTTGAAGTGGTCTTTCCTCTGGAGTGAATCAACGAGTTTCGGATATTTCGACCTTCTTTCTTGACATTTTCCAAGAATTGGGGAAGGAAACACGCCTTCAAAGTGGTCGTTCCTCCCGAGTGAATCAACGAGTTTCGGTGATTTCGATCTTCTTTCCCGACATTTTTCAAGCATTGGGGAACATAACAAACTTTTGAAGCGGTCGGTTCTCTCGAGGAAATCGACGAGTTTTGGTTTTAGGTTATTTATTTTCAATAATGAACCTTTGGAATCTATCAAAAAAAAAATTTTAACCCCTCTCAAAATTTGTTGGTTTACGTGGAAGGGATTCGGTGGTTTTTTCAACCTTCTTTTTTGACATTTTCCAAGAGTTGGGGAAGGAAACAAGCCTTTGAAGTGGTCGTTCCTCTGGAGTGAATCAACGAGTTTATGATATTTCGACCTTCTTTCTTGACATTTTCCAAGAGTTGGGGAAGGAAACAAGCCTTTGAAGTGGTCTTTCCTCTGGAGTGAATCAACGAGTTTCGGATATTTCGACCTTCTTTCTTGACATTTTCCAAGAATTGGGGAAGGAAACACGCCTTCAAAGTGGTCGTTCCTCTGGAGTGAATCAACGAGTTTATGATATTTCGACCTTCTTTCTTGACATTTTCCAAGAGTTGGGGAAGGAAACAAGCCTTTGAAGTGGTCTTTCCTCTGGAGTGAATCAACGAGTTTATGATATTTCGACCTTCTTTCTTGACATTTTCCAAGAGTTGGGGAAGGAAACAAGCCTTTGAAGTGGTCTTTCCTCTGGAGTGAATCAACGAGTTTCGGATATTTCGACCTTCTTTCTTGACATTTTCCAAGAATTGGGGAAGGAAACACGCCTTCAAAGTGGTCGTTCCTCCCGAGTGAATCAACGAGTTTCGGTGATTTCGATCTTCTTTCCCGACATTTTTCAAGCATTGGGGAACATAACAAACTTTTGAAGCGGTCGGTTCTCTCGAGGAAATCGACGAGTTTTGGTTTTAGGTTATTTATTTTCAATAATGAACCTTTGGAATCTATCAAAAAAAAATTTTAACCCCTCTCAAAATTTGTTGGTTTACGTGGAAGGGATTCGAAAGTATGCAAAAAACGCAATACTGGACGGTCTTGCGGGTACTGTATAACCTATCCTACCTTCCAATCTGAGTTTGGGAAAAACTATTGGTTTATTATTTTCAACTAGCTGAAAAGCCTACTAAAAGCAGGCAAAGACTATTCCTCCGACTCTCCTCCCGCCCCCAACCCCTCCGACTCCTCTCGCCTCCGACTCCTTCCGCCCCCAACCCCTCCGACTCCTCTCGCCTCCGACTCCTCCCGCCCCAACCCCTCCAGCCTTCAACTCTCCCACGACCCCTCCGTGCACACGTACGTACGTACGTACGGTTGGCGTTTTATATTATTAGATAACTAGCTGAAAAGCCTACAAAAAGTAGGCAAAAACAATTCCTCCGACTCTCTCCTCCACCCACTCACTCCGACTCCTCCCGCCCCCAACTCCGCCCGCCTCCAACTCCTCCGACTCCTCCCGCCCCAACCCATCCAGCCTCCTACTCTCCCCACTCCCACGACCCCTTCAACCCCTCCGTGCATACGTACGTACGTACGTACGTACGGTTGGCGTTTTATATTATTAGATAATAATCCTTTGGAATCGAGTAAGAAGATAAAATTGTAACCCCCCTCAAAATTTGATGTTTTACGTTTCAAGGTACGTAGAATCTGAAAATCGAATAAAAATTTTCCGCCCGTACGCCATGTCCGGCACTTTTCTTAGCAACCCTGGACCGATTTGGTTCAAATTTGGTATATCGGCTCGATTTGGGGTCTGTTTGTGCCGCGAAGCTTTTGGTTGATGTCAGTCACTTCTAAGGGGTGAAAATTGAGGGTTGAAATTTTCAAAAGTGCCCTAGCTCGAAACTCTCATTTGACAATTTTTAATAGTCTTGTTGGTGCCTTTTTTTTTTTTTTAAATTGGACAAAATCTTAAATTGATGAAAAACGTCAATGAGCATTCAATAATTAAGTGATCAATGGTTGGGTCCGGTGTCATTAAATTCATTAAAATTCCTGGGACTACATAATGGAAAAACAATACCTATGTACCGAAAGTTTTTGAGCTAGGAGTTCTGAAAATGGTTTTTTCCCCTACTTTTTACTCCTTAGAAGAGACTGAAAATAACCAAAATATTCGGGCCACAACTAGACCCGATGTTCCTAATTTCAAAAAATGTTTTCCACGGGAACTGGACAAAGTACGTTTGACTCCACCTTGAGCTCTGTGGGACCAACAGTTCGCTTAATGAGGACAATTATTTACCTATAATTTATTTATAGGAATGATTTATGACTTTTTTCGTCAATTTAATATAGTTTTAAATTTTAGGAAACGAAGGTTACCACACAGACGATCAACAATCCACTCTCCCCTAACTATCCCCGGTCATTAGAAGGTTTTTGACTGGTGATTTTTAGAGACAAATACTAAACCGTTGCGTAATAATTCATGGCGTTTTTAATATAATTTCGGATTCCACATACCTTGAAACGTATACCATGACATTTTGAGGGGTTTACCATTTTTTCTTCTTACTCAATTTCAAAGGTTTATTATTGAAGAAAATTAACCAAAATTCAGTTTCGTATTGTGGAACTAATAATTAGTTGGTACAACACTCCTTATCCTGGCTGACTTTTGGTGTATTATTTTCATTAATTAACCTTTTGAAAGGGCCAAGAAAAAAATTTAACCTCCCCTCAAAATTTGTTGGTTTACATTTCAAGGTACGTAGAATCCGAAAATTGGATACAAATTTTGCCGTTCGTCCGCCGTCCGTCATACTCGGCACTTTCCTTAGTTACCATGCAACGATGTTGATCAAATTTTGTAGAATATATAAAAATGTATTATACCCTTTATAATGGGCCCCATTTGGGGTCTAATTGTGCCCTAAGCTTTTGGATGATGTCAGTAAATTCTAAAGGTTGAAAAAAAGGGCTAACATTTTGAAAACGCACTACCTCAAAAATTTAATATATAAAGATTTTTTCTATCAATTTAGAACAGAACAGAATTTTTATAATCGAATGATGCCACCCAGGGCTCTGTAGTGTTCGCTCCCTATGAGAACTTAAGAGGGTCTCAGTCGGTCACCGTTCGTTCTTAGTATTTCGCTAGATTGGAGGCGCAAAAACTTAAAAAGTTGTACCTAAATTTTAACTTCTGAAGGATTTTAGAAATTCATTAGTGCACTGCCCTAGGAAATTGAAAATCTGAAATATTGCCGCCGGAATCATCAAAATCGAACAATAATTGCCAAAGAAAAATGAGAAAAACTAGTGAATAAACGGTTTTGACATTTTATGTCTTTACTATGGCACATAAATGAAAAATCGTCACGCGGGGAGCGTCACGCGGGGAGCGTTACGCGGAAATTTCTGATGATTTTCACGTACAACCAATCGTTCCTAGGGAAAACTAACTTCCTCATTTTCCACCCCACAAAAATCGTTCACCGCTCATTGGAAAGCTCTCAATTTATTATCTAATAATATAAAACGCCAACCGTACGTACGTACGTACGTACGTATGCACGGAGGGGTTGAAGGGGTCGTGGGAGTGGGGAGAGTTGGAGGCTGCAGGGGTTGGGGGCGGGAGGAGTCGGAGGCGAGAGGAGTCGGAGGAGTTGGGGGCGGGCGGAGTTGGGGGCGGGAGGAGTCGGAGTGAGTGGGTGGAGGAGAGAGTCGGAGGAATTGTTTTTGCCTACTTTTTGTAGGCTTTTCAGCTAGTTAAACATAAGACATAAAATGTCTCTCGTGGCTGCGTACTTGTACGAAAGCTGTATCCACCGTTTGTGTTTTTTTTAATCAATATGATTGATTATGGTAAATTATCGAAAGAAAAAAATTGAATTCACTGATATCGTTTATGTTTTTAAAGTATACATAAAATGTCAAAAAAATCCAAACTGTTCTTTTTCCATGTTTTTCCATATTTCTCAGGCAATTATTATTCAATTTTGATGATTCCAGCGGCAATATTTCAGTTTTTCTATTCCCCAGGGCCGTACACTAATAAATTTCTAAAATCCTTCAAAATTTAAAATTTAGGTACAACTTTTAAAGTTTTTGCGCCTTTGATTTCGTGAGATACTAACCCGGAACGAGGATCGAACGGCGACCTACTGAGACTTGGGAATCTCATAAGGTGGTATTTATGATAAATCAAAAACACGAGTGTGAATCGCAAAAAAGCCAAATCTCCGTTCAAATTTTAGCTGACCAAATGCGATCTTTGTTCGTTTCTTTGAAAAGTTTCGTGTTGTACTCAGTTGTGCGTCCTTAGCAACCATGAATACAATTTCTTAATGAAGCACCCACAGCTCTCGTACAACCAAGTTATTGCAATAGTCGGTAGTTATAATGAAAAAGTCGCATTCTATCCAGACGCGGTGATCTATACAGTGGAATAATAAAGTATTGTTTAATCATTTGGAGCGTTTTTGGTTTATTATTTTCAATAATGAACCTTTGGAATCGACCAAGAAAAAAAAAATTTTAACACCCCCTCAAAATTTGATGGTTTACGTTTCAAGGTACGTAGAATCCAAAAATCGAATAAAAATTTGGCCGTCCGTCCGCCGTCCGCCGTACGCCGTACGCGGCACTTTAGCCACTTAGCATTGACCGATTTTGATGAAATTTGGTATGTAGGCTCCATTTGGGGTCTAGTTGTGCCCCGAAGCTTTTGGTTGAGGTAGGTCACTTCTAAGGGTTCCAAAATCAATTTTGAAATTTTGAAAACGCCCTAACTCAAAAAATTTCGATATAAAGGTATTGTTTTTCCTTCAATTTAAGATTATATAGAATTTTTAGAATTTTTTGAGACCACGCGGAGCTTTGTAGGACAAACTGTTCGCTTCCTACGAAAATTTAAGTGTTTATTTTGAAATATATGTATATATAAATCAATACACGAATGTGAATCGCAAGAGAGGCCTAATCTCCGTTCAAATTAGAGCTGATCGAAATGCGATCGATGGTTGGTGATTTTGATTTTTTTTATTTATTTTTTTAATTTTTTTAATTTTTCCTTCATATTGGATGGTTGGTGATTTGTAGACGAGTGATCTATATAGAAAAATAATAAACCATTGTGTAATAATTTGCAGCGTTTTCTTCCTTCGATTAGAGTTTCTTGTCACTCAGTTGTGCTTCCTTAGCAACAAAGAACCAAGAGGGTAATTCCATCTTCGTATAACGATATTTTGCTGTTAGCTACTTTCTGTCAAAATGAAGTTGATATTGAACCTACCGTGATATGGTAGGTTCTAATAGTGAGAAAGCCGTATTCTTGACAGGAGGATGATCAATAAAGAAAATTAATAAACTATCATGTAATAATTTGCACCACTTTTTTGTTGTTATCTCGAATGTCAAAAGAGAATTTGAATAAAAACGCTGCAAATTTTACACAAAGGTTTATTATTAACCTTGAAAAGGTTTTAGCGATGGGACCCCCCCGCCGAAAAACGACAGGAAAAATCGACAGTAAAAAGCGACAGGAAAAAGCGACAGGAAAGTAGCGCTATGATTTATCATATGCTTGACGACAAATATGCTTGACAACCTGATGTTATTATGAATAAGGAGGTATCTTAAATATTACAGTGGAAGAAAGATAAAGAGGGAGAGGGAGCAAAAACCTTTTCAAGGTATGTCACATTTTAGCCATTAGGCTCTAAGCGGAAATCATCCGGGGGTGCAGGGGGCGAAGCCCCCGCCGAGGCGCGCAGCGCCGAGGCGCGCAGCGCCGAGTTTTTAGGACGTCCCACAGTAAGACTTGGGCGTCCTTATGCGATCGATCTGGGGTGAAGGAGGACAACACTCAACAGAAAAAAAAATAACCACACAGTAATCCGTTTTAGACCATTCTGAATCCAAATCCGCGAAAAAAACCATAGGTGTATGTCTGTGTGTGTGTGCGTATGTGTGTGTGTGTGTGTGTGTGTGTGTGTGTGTGTGTGTGTGTGTGTGTGTGTGTGTGACAAAATCTTGTGTCGTCTGCACAGGCCTTAGTTCTCAACCGATTTTTCTGGTTCTTTTTTAGTTCGTCGCGGAAAACTATCTAGTTGTGCACTACGTCGCCGGAATTTCGAATTTTGCCTTTTAAGGAGGGGAAAGGGGGGGTTAATGCTCGAAAAACGTGCGTTTTTGGGCATAATCTTGTGTACTCTGCCCAGGCCTTAGTTCTCAAACGATTTTCCTGGTTCTTTTTTTATTCGCCGCGGAAAACTATCTAGTTGTGCACTACGTCGCCGGAATTTTGGATTTTGCTTTTTAAGAGGGGGAAATGGGGGGTTAATGCTTAAAAAACGTGCGTTTGCGTGCATAATCTTGTAAACTCTGCTCAGGCCTCAATTTCCAACCGATTTGCGTGTTTCTTTTTTTGTTTGACTCAAATAACTTCCGAGTTGTACATGATTTTACCAGAGTACCAAAATTCGCAAGGGGAGGGGGTGAGTGGGGGGATAATATTCACGAAATATCCGATTTTTCAATATTTCGGTTCCTTTACTGCTTACTAATTGTACCCAAGCTTTGAAATTGAGGAAAAATTCTCATTATACCTCCGGATTTTCATGAATGATTCTCTGTACCACCGTGGAATTAAAAACGGTGCCGTCATGGTGCCAAGACACCATAAACCGCATATTTTGTGGGTTTTTTTTGTGTGTTTCACCTTGAATACGGATGTGAACCTCGACGGACTGCCTACTAAAACTAATAGATGAAAGTCCAATGTTACGACGTATTTCCGCTTTGTTGCCAGACCGGCACCATTGTATGATGGGGGGGGGGGGTGAACTCGAATTCGCATGTTGGGTATCGTAGATCATGGATTTTAAAATGCTCTTCAGATTCGAGGCTCCCATGCCGCTAGAAATGTCATGGTGGATAATGGTGAGGGGGGGGGGGGTAACTATTTCTTGCCTAAAGTAATAAATAAATTACATCGAGTGAAACATTAAACTGATGAAATGCTTATCCAATGGGACGTTCCCTGGAATGCATGCATTACTAAACAATATGTTTCTATTTAGATCACTCGTCTGCGAAGAACACAACTTTGCCATTGTCACCGACCGTAGTTACTACCTACCTACCACATACCTACTTCACAATCAAGTTTATTTGGAAGAAATAAACGCTTCACAATTAGTTCGAAAAACAGAGATTATTATGAATTATTATCATACCCTAATAATTAGGAAATTCGATTACTGGTTTTAAGGACGCAAAACTGAGTACAACTCGATGAAACAAACAACGACCGCATTTTGGTCAGCTAAAATTTGAACGGAGATTAGGCCTCTTTTGCGATTCACACTCGTGATTCCGATTTATCGTAAGTCCAACCCTTAAGTTCTCGTAGGGACCGATTGGTAGGTCCTACAGAGATCCAGGTGGTCTCAAAAAATTCGAAAAATTTGATGCCACTTAAAATTGGAGAAAAAAGATACCTTTATTTCGAGAGTTTTTGAGGTAGAGCACTATCGAAAATTTCAACCCTTAATTTTCACTCCTTAGAAGTGACATCATCCAAAAGCTTTGGGGCACAACTAGACCCAAAATGGAGCCCATATACCAAATTTCATCAAAATCGGTCCATGATAACTAAAGAAAGTGTCGCGTAGGGCGGACAGACGGCCAAATTTTTATTCGATTTTCGGATTCTACGTTCCTTGAAACGTAGAACCAACAAATTTTGAGGGGGAGTTAAAAATCTTTTTTCTTGGTCGATTCCAAAGGTTCATTATTGAAAATAATAAACCAAAACGCAGCAAATTATTTCAAAACGGTTTATTTTCGTCTGTGTAGATCACTCGCCTGCAAAGAACACAGCTTTACCATTGCCACTAGGTACCCACCAACCATATTTTCGCTTCACAATCAAGTTTAATTTGAAGAAATAAAAAGCTGTGGGTGCCTTCATTGCGAAATGTGATAACTGGTTGCTAAGGATGCAAAACTGAGTACAACTCAAAGGTACGAACAACGATCGCACTTTGGTCAGCTAAAATTTGAACGGAGATTTTCTTGAATTTCTGATTTATCATAAGTCAAACCGACAAGTTCTAAAATTTCAATACTACACTCCTACTCAAAACTAGAGCACCGCCACCCATTTATTCGTTTGTCTCTTCCCTTCTTCCTCTTATAAATGTTGTATCCTGGACTGGCCACCAAGGAGCCCAGACAAGAATCCGATAGCGTAGGTATGTTTGGGACATACTGAAAAGAAGAATTCGAGCAAGAGATCCACCATCGGACAATCTTCAGTAGCTGGATACAGCAGCGAAAGTGGAATGGGACAATATCCCCCAGGATATCCAAAACTTGATTAGAGGCATTAGTTGAAGGCTCCAAGCCCTCATCCGAGCTAGACGAGGTAATACCAAGTATTGAAAAGCTAAACTGGCATAAGACAAAATTTGTTTTTCATATTTTCAATTTGTATCATTTTACCACAAGAAGTACATTTTTCTTTTCTCGAATTTATGCCTTTCGGTTACCTTTTTCCTTCTGTTTTTGCAAACAATGAGTGCAAATGGATAAAAACTTGATAAGGGAAACAAGAAGGGGACAAACGAAGAAATATATGGTGGTGCTCTAATTTTGAGTAGGAGGATATTTTAAATTGGAAAAACAATACCTTTCTTTATATCAAATGTTTCTGAGCTAGGGCGTTTTAAAAATTTCAGCCATTCTTTTTCATCCCTTAGAAGTGATTGACATCAACCGAAAGCTTCGAGGCACAACTAGACCCCAAATGGAGCCCACATACCAAATTTCATCAAAATCAGTGCATGGTAACAAAGGAAAGTACCGGGTACGGCGGACGGACGGAAAATTTTGTATTCGATTTTCGGATTCTACGTACCTAGAAAAGTAAACCAACAAGTTTCGAGGGGGTTTAAAAAAAGAAATTTTGTCGATTTCAAAGGTTCATTATTAAAAACGTTACAAATCATTGCCCAAAGGTTTATTATTTTCTGTATAGATCACCCTTCTGTATAGATCACTGGTTCTCCATCAATAGCACCTACCACCATCTGTACTCTCCCTTGACCTTCCCTCTCAAATTCCAGCTTCCTGCGTTCAATAGGATTGAAAATGGCTTGGGAGCTTACTCAGCTGATCAGTGCTCTTCCAGGCGCCTTCTGCATTCGAGAAGATCTTCTTCACACTTCAGATCACTGATCAGCTGAGTGAGCTCCGAAGCCATTTTCAATCCTACTGAACGCAGGAAGCTGAAATTTCGAGAGGGAGGGTCAAGGGAGAATACAGATGGTGGTAGGTGCTATTGATGGAGAACCAGTGATCTATACAGAAGGGTGATCTATACAGAAAATAATAAACCTTTGGGCAATGATTTGCAGCTTTTTTTTACCTACCAACCATTGGTAGGTACTACCTACCACACCATACTGCCTTCACACCTTCACAACCAAGTTTATTAGAAAAAACTGAACGCTTCACACTCGATACGAAAAATAAGAAGCTTCGTATCGAAATTTGATTACTGGTTACGCAGAAGGCAAAACTGTATACAAATCGAAGAAATGAACAGTGATCGCATTTTAGTCAGACAAAATTTGAACGGAGATTAGACCTCTTTTGTCATTCACACTCGTGAATCTGTTTTATCGAAGGAAAACCCTTAAGTACTCGTAGGGAGCGAACGGATTGTCCTACAGAGCTCCGGGTGGTCTCAAAAATTGTTAAAAATTCAATACTATTTAAAATTGGTGAAAAAACGATACCTTTATTTCGAGAGTTTTCGAGCTAGGGCTCTTGAAAATTTCAACCCTCAATTTTCACCCCTTAGAAGTGACTGACATCAAACAAAAGCTTCGAGGCACAACTAGACCCGAAATGGAGCCCATATACCAAATTTGAACCAATTCGGTCTAGGGTTGCTAAGAAAAGTGCCGGACATGGCGGACGGACGGAAAATTTTTTATTCGATTTTCGGATTCTACGTACCTTGAAACGTAAAACATCAAATTTTGAGGGTTGTTAAATTTTTTTTCTTGCTCGATTCCAAAGGCTTATTATTGAAAATAATAAACCAAAATAACCCAACGACCTTTCAATTACCTTAGCTTTCATAGTCCAAGTACGCCAAGTGTACCATAAGGAACGAAAACCCTTCGAAATGGGACCTATACATTAGAACAGATCCAGTGGCATTAATGTTCGGGCGATTGAGACCAGCAACACATAATTATCTCTATCGAGTGTTATCGCTCGTCTAAAAATGGAAGCTTCTTTCCCATCGACTAACCACCCCCTGCACTTTAGTGGGTCAAGCCCTCGACTTTGTTTATAACCACCCCACATAGCACTGCGGAACCGTACCTTCTTCCCCCACCACCGAACCAGACGATTCCACAAATAGCTCGAAAAACCGACGGGATCGGCGATTTTCGGGAGGAAAATTTCGGATTTCTGTTCCGCCGAGTCGGAACAATAAGGTGACGGAATTCCGCCCTTGTTCGCGAGGAAAAAAAGGAAATGGTGGAAAACTGGTGGGATTTCGGCGGTTTTTCGACCAGAACCGATTTCGGAAATGCAATGTGGGATTCAAAAAGGATTAATGGGGATTATCTTGGGGGAAAAAATAAATCGGATTTCTATTATTATAAGAGTGTTTAGGCCGTAGCCGCACGCCCACGGTTGCAGAGACCCTTCATTGATGGTTTAGGGGGGTCTTCCAGCCTCCCCTCCAGTGACCCAGTTTCACTCACTCCAATACCTTCGCTCCCTTTTCCTTCAAGGACTCGGAATACCCCGATCAAGGATGAGACGTGAAAAATCACCAAAAACGCTTTTTGCATCTCGAAAAAAACCACACGGAGATACAAAAAAACAACCGAAAAAAAACCACCCAAAAACCACTACGTTCTGACAGTGTGGTTCATAAAAAATTAACGTCTACGGCAATCCCACGACCTCAAATTTGATTAATAAATACTCGCAGTAACCAATTCATGAACTATAAACCCTCATTCATGAATAAACGGCATATTCGACTGTGCAACGGTTTGGATATTTTTTTCATAAAGTATGGCATATTAATGGAGTTTTGCTGGACTTACCTCTCTTGCCATTACATATCCTCTAAGGTGGAGGCATCAGAAGGTGCGGAGGCGGGGCGGCTCCCTCCAGGCTGGGACTTCGGTTTTTCCGGGATGCCTTGTAGGGAAAACTCGATTCCTCGGGAAAATTTTCTTCGGGAATTCGGTCGGAGGAAAATATATTACGAGCGAACGGGGGGGAAAATCGACAAAAAAAAACAAACTTTTCAGGGGGAGAGGGGGTGGCTTTACCGCGTATGCAAAAAACCGCTTCGTTTTGCGCTTAATAATGAAAGGGCTCTTGAGAAATTTTATATTTTTTTTTTTACAAATTTGAGGTTTGAGTTTCCCAAAAAACGGAAAAAAGCTTTTCACTACAAACCCACCCCGAATCCTTCCCTGCCTCTGGTCGGACCCAACGGTGGGCGACCTCCCATAGTCTTGCTCACTACTGCCCTCTACAATCGATTTCATTGCACCCACGCGCCCCCTCCCCACAGAGCCCCCTCCGCCCCATACGGATATTTCCCCTACGGCTTTCCCCCTCCATCGAGGTCGGAAGGCGAAAATTTTCAGGCTTTTCCCCCACTCCTTTCTGTCCGAGGAGGAGTCCGGACGGGGGTTCGTTATAAAATAACAGGTTCGTGAATTCGTGAATCGTTCAGATTAGGTAGTTCGTGGGAGGTCACGGAACTGTCCCAAAACACACTCTTTTTTAAAAAGAAATTATTATTATTACACAAATTATTATTATTACTTTTGGCATACCAATTTGAACTTTTGGCAACTAATTTTAACATTTGGCAAATCCATTACGTTTCGACAACTACTGGAGTCCTTGTCCACCTTCATTCCTTCTACAATGTTCAATAAAGTGTTTTTCTCACTTATTATACAAATTATTGCCCAAAAGTTAATTATTATTATTATTTACTGCGTGTGAAGCATTTATTTCTTCCAAGTAAACTTGATTTTGAATTAGGTATGTGGTAGGTAGGTAGTATCTGGTCGGTACGGTGACAATGGCAAAGCCGTGTTCTTTGCAGGCGCGTGATCAATCAGAAAACTAACAAACCTTTGTGTAATAATTTGTAGCGTTTTTATTCGATTTTTGGATTCTACGTACCTTGAAACGTAAACCAACATATTCTAAGGGTGGGTTAACATTTATTTTCTTGATCGATTCTAAATGTTCATTATTGAAAATAATAAACCAAAAGGGGGTAAATTAGGTCAGCAACAAAGACAAATTGTGTGCGTGGGATTAATACGTTTTGGTATTAGTAATGGTACCTTCGTAAACCAACAAATTTTGAAGGGGGGTTTAACAAATTTTTTCTTGGTCAATTTCAAAGATTCATTATTGAAAATATTAAATAAAAACTTACTCAGGATCAGCTTTCCATCCTTATAATAATAATCAAAACATTTTTTACTATCAAATTGAGGAAAGAATTCTGTCTTTGAACACGAAAAATCTTCTTTTGGTTTACTAATTATTTTCAAAAATGAACCTTTGGGATCGACACAGAAAAAAAAATTTTTAACACCCCCTCAAAATTTGATGGTTTACGTTTCAAGGTACGTAGAATCCAATATCGAATAAAACGCTGCAAATTATTACACAATGGTTTTTACACAATTATTTATTATTACATGGTTATTATTACACAATTATTTTTATCATAGGGGATCATCTCCATGTCTAGACAAGAGTAAAAAGTTCCCAGTAACATTAAAAGTGCCCAAGTTAACAACACGAGTAGATGCAAAATACATAGTATTATGCTCGAGTGTAGGCTCCATACTTCCTTTGGTCATCCATTTAGGGGGAAGTGCGGAACTCCACACTTGCCCATGTTTCTTACTCTGCACTTTCCCCCATAGGAGGAAAAAACGCTGCAAATTATTACACAATGGTTTATTATTTTTCTATATAGATCACTCGTCTGCAAAGCCACCAACCGTCCAACATGAAGAAAACCGTCGATCGCATTTCGGTCAGCTTTAATTTGGACGGAGATTAGGCCTCTTTTGCGATTCACACTCGTGTTTCTGATTTATCGAACGTTCAAACTTTAAATTCTCGTAGTGAGCGAACGGTTTGTCCTACAGAGCTCCGGGTGGTCTCAAAAGATTTTTTAAATTCTATAGAATCTTAAATTGAAGGAAAAACAATACCTTTATATCAAAATTTTTGAGTTAGGGCGTATTCGAAATTTCTACATTGATTTTGGAACCCTTAGAAGTGAACTACATTGACCAAAATCTTCGGGGCACAACTAGACCCCAAATGAAGCCTACATACCAAATTTAATCAAAATCGGTCAATGCTGAGTGGCAAAAGTGCCGCGGACGGCGGACGGACGGCCAAATTTTTATTCGATTTTTGGATTTTACGTACCTTGAAACGTAAACCATCAATATTTTGAGGGGGTGTAAAATTTTTTTTTTTTCTTGGTCGATTCCAAAGGTTCATTATTGAAAATAATAAACAAAAATTTGGCCGTCCGTCCGCCGTACGCGGCACTTTTGCCACTTAGCATTGACCGATTTTGATTAAATTTGGTATGTAGGCTCCATTTGGGGTCTAGTTGTGCCCCGAAGATTTTGGTTGATGTAGGTCACTTCTAAGGGTTGAAAAATAAAATTTGAAATGTTGAAAACGCCCTAACTCAAAAAATTTTGATATAAAGGTCTAGTTTTTCCTTCAATTTATGATTCTATAGAATTTCTAGAATTTTTTGAGACCACACGGAGCTCTGTAGGACAAACCGTTCGCTCCCTACGAGAATTTAAGGATTGGACGTAAGATAAATCAGAAACACAAGTGTGAATCGCAAAAGAGGCCTAATCTCCTTTTAAATTTTAGCTGACCGAAATGCGATCGATGTTTTTCTTCATGTTGGATGGTTGGTGGCTTTGCAGACGAGTGATCTATATAGAAAAATAATAAACCATTGTGTAATAATTTGCATCGTTTCCATTCGATTTTTGGATTCTCCTTGGATTTTCTTGAAACGTAAACCAACAAATTTTGAAGGGGGTTTTAAAAAAATTTTCTTGGCCGATTCCAAAGGTTCATTATTGAAAATTATAAACCAAAACTTACTCAGGATCACCTTTCCATTCGTATAATAATAATCAAAACATTTGAGGTATCTATCAAATTGAGGAAAGAATTTTGTATTTGAACACGAAAAATCTTCTTTTTTTTAACGAAATGGACGTTTTGGCGAGGGTACTCCGCGTTCGGATGATTGGTGGGAGGAGTGATGACGAAGTAGACCCCACAGTTCAAGTTCAAATTAAAGTTTTTCACGTTCAAACCCAAATTTCCCCCCTAAACTCAATTGTAAAAATGCTGCAAATTTTGACACTAAGGTTTATTATTTTTCCATATAGATCACTAGTCTACAAAGTACAGGGCTTTGCCATTGCTACCACCAACCATCATGAAGAAAAACATCGATCGCATTTCGGTCAGCTAAAATTTGAACGGAGATTAGGCCTCTTTTGCGATTCTCACACGTCTTTCTGATTTATCGTAAGTCCAAAGTGGACAGACGGCCCAATTTTTATTCCATTTTTGGATTCTACGTACCTTGAAACGTAAACCAACAAATTTTGAGGGGGGTTAAAATATTTTTTTCTTGGTCGATTCCAAAGGTTCACTATTGACAATAATAAACCAAAATTTAAGTTTTTCCGCTTTCAAACATAGATTTCTCCCCCAAATTCAATAGTATAATATTTTGACATTTTCATGTCTTTGCTTTGGCACATGAACTGAAAAATCGTCACGAAAACTTTGATGCGTAGTGTTGTCAACAAACTTGTTGTGTAGTGGTTGACATGAAAATATCCCAATGTGTTGCAGACTCGTATGCAAGCATTTAATTTTAATTATACCGTTGAAAACCTAAGATTTTCAGGATGTTTTAGTTGAAAACCGCATTGGATTTCCTCTTCAGGAAATGAAAAACTCTTGGCAATTGTGAAAAAAAAACTCGAAAATTGCTAAATCTTTGGACTAGTAAAGATCTAACTAGACACAAAGTTAAAAATATGTGTTGTATCTCATCTGATGCTAAATTTGATGATCTTTTCATCAGTGTAATCAGATTTGAATTTCCACTCTTAAATAAGGGAGCTATAGTTGTTTAAGTGAGACAAGGTTCAAATACGAGGTTCAACATACAAAAAAATCTTTAAATTGAAAATCTTGAAAAAACAAGGGATTAAAAGAAAATTTCTTAGAGACATATTTTGTTGGAAAACCCTTGTAGAATCGACGTCTAAAGTTTTGCCGTATCTTTCTCGGACACCCTGTAGAGACGAATCTCTCATTTTGGAGGACCCAAATTATTTTGACTTGCTACACAAAATGTCTCTACTATGAATAGAAGGATACCGACAAAGCTGGGTTTACTCTGAAGAAAAGCTCTCTAGACGCTATTATATTGGAGCTGTGTGACTGTAACATTACAAGAACGGACATTTTCGATCACAGTTACTCTTGAATGAACTGGACTCTTGCAGTTCTTCATGGTTCAGCCTCGTCCACTACTGCTCTAGTTCACTAAGCACCCTACACTCTTCCTACCTCAATTTCTAATGATCCAATGGAGGGTTCACTCAGTAGGTAACTATTTCGAGTGAACGCTAGTAAACAACGTCTCAATCCCAGGTCTCTTGAGGGACCTGGACCCAAGGAGAGACTTGAAATATGAAAGGATCGCGGGGACTCGAGAGTGTAAGATGGATCCTCACTAGGTTTGACCCCAATCACGCTCTACCCATCAACAACGCGGTGTAATTTTTATGAAAATCTACCAAGAGAGAAAAAGTCTCAGATGAGAGAAAGCACTTCCAACTAGCCGGAATCGCATTATAGCGGAGAGAGGTGTTGAAGAGTAGTCAAGATCACTTTATCCCTGTGAAAACCCCCTCCCTTGCCCAGTTTGAGGGAACAACGGCAAAGCGGTATTCTGAACATCCGCACCGACCAATAAGCAATATTGCCCGTATACTTGAACCAACTTTTTGACCTAATAAAAATATATCAGTAACTTTCGTCATGATCGATACCGATCAACCTCCACAAACACTTGCATGAAAGCTTGCTTACATTAATTTTCAAGATTAAGATTAATTTTTTCCTTGTTTCGAGTAAAACGAATTTGAATGGGGAAAACTCAATAAAATCATGCATTCAAAAAACCCTGCAAATCATTACACGAGGGCTAATAAATTATATTTTTGTAAAGATCACCCTACAAAGAACACAGCTTTTTCATTAATTGTTCATTTTGACAGAAATACCTTTCTACTTGTAAGTAGAACATCCGAGAGTTGTGTATGCCATCAGTAAAAACGCAGCAAATTATTACACAAAGGTAATCGCTCGCCCGTAAAGAACACAGCTTTGCCACTGTCACTACCTACCAACTTAATTTCGATTCAATCAAGTTTAATCTCATGAAATAAACGCTTCACATTCAATTTTTTTTTTAATGGTTGATAAGGACGCAAAACTGAATACAACTCGAAAAAGTCCACTCATGCAGCATGAATTAATGAGCGAATTTTCAAAGAAATCTTTCATTTGAAGGTATGGTTAAGAAAAGGAACAATGGTGTTGCAATTTCTCTTGGAAAGTTTTTTTTAACACGATTCTTGGTTTTTTCGATTTTTAGTATAGCATACTAACATACTGTATGTACCAGGTGAGCTTTGAAGATGTTACGAGTCCATGTTCACGTTCTACTCGTCTCCACTAACTGATAGAGTACCCACACGGCTATTGTTGGTTCTTTTCGATTTTCAGTGTACCATACCAACATACTGTTTGCACTGGGTATGCTTTGAAGATTTTAGAAGTCCATATTCATGTTCTGCTCGTCTCCACGAACTCATAGAGTACCCACAAGGCTACTGCATTTCTGGTTACAACAAATATACGCACGTGTTCATTATATATATAAATAGATACTTACTTTTCTTAATTTTGGACAATTTTCATTTTTGAAAAACGCAATGATATCGGAAAATTTTGTGCTGAATCCGAATATACCATATATTACCATGATTTTGAAGGTAATAACCACACAAAAACGGGAAAACCCATTTTTGGTTTATTATTTCTAATAATAAGCCTATGTGATCGTATCGCAAAAAATTTTTATAACCCAAACTTCGTCAAACTTTGTCACTTTACGTTTCAAGGTGCGTAGAATCCAAATCTGCAATGTCCGTCCGTCGATCGCCGTCCGGGCCATAAAAGGCCTTAGAATCGGTCTAAAAAACCCGTTCTTTCGCACATAGACTCCATTTGGGGTCTAGTTGGTCCTAACGTCGAACTATTCCGATCGCTTCATTCGTATAGAAGTTATGGGCAAATAACCGGCCAAAAATAGGTTTTTGCTTAAATATGCGTGGGGTGACATTTTCCAAGTCTTTCAAATGTACCAAATGTGCGGCTGAAAGAAGCCAGCTGCTGGCAGAGCTGGGATTAACTCCCCAAATTTCAACACCAGAAGCTGTCGTCAGCAAGATGCTGGAAGCTGAGAGGAGCTGGAGTCTTGTGACAGCGTACGCAGAGAGCATCCTGACAAGGAAGACATTGTTAGAATGAGAAAGACAGAGAAGGGAACACCTGTTCCGTCCCGCCATCCAGAACTGATGAAGTGCCCCAGGACTCAGCCTGAAGTAATGTGTTAAACAGTTCCAGGCTGAGCATCCAACGTGGGAGAAAAGGAGGTGTTTTTTTAGTGGGCTTGAATCCCACATAACCTTGAAGTCGCGGATCCTTCAAGGTATCTTACGAGATCCAACACCACCTGTGGATCTTAAAGATTTTCTCACCTGCCTGCCGAAAGAAAAAAAAAGTGTTAAAAAATTAATTTGAAATTTTGAAAACGCCCTAACTCAAAAAATTTTGATATAAAAGTATTGTTTTTCGTTCAATTTGAAATAGTATAGAATTTTTTGAGACCATGCGGAGCTCTGTAGGACAAACCGTTTGCTCCCTGCGAGAATTTAAGGGTTTTACGAACGATAAATCAGAAACACGAATGTGAATCGCAAAAGAGGCCTAATCTCCGTTCAAATTATAGCTGACCGAAATACGATCGATGTTTTTCTTCATGTTGGATGGTTGGTGGCTTTGCAGACGAGTGATCTATAGAAAAATAATAAACCATTGTGTAATAATTTGCAGCGTTTTTATTTATTATTTTCAATAATGAACCTTTGGAATCGACCAAGAAAAAAAAATTTTTAACACCCCCTCAAAATTTGATGGTTTACGTTTCAAGGTACGTAGAATCCAAAAACCGAATACAAATTTGGCCGTCCGTCCGCCGTACGCGGCACTTTTGCCACTTAGCATTGACCGATTTTGATGAAATTTGGTGTGTAGGCTCCATTTGGGGTCTAGTTGTGCCCCGATTTTGTTGATGTAGGTCACCTGTAAGTGTTCAAAAATGAATTTTGAAATTTTGAAAACGCCTTACCTCAAAAAATTTTGATATAAAGGTATTGTTTTTCCTTCAATTTAAGATTGTATAGAATTTTTAGAATTTTTTGAGACCATGCGAAGCCCTGTAGGACAAAAAGTTCGCTCCCTACGAGAATTTAAGAGTTTTACGTACGATAAATCAGAAACACGAGTGTGAATCGCAAAAGAGGCCTAATCTCCGTTCAAATTAAAGCTGACCGAAATGCGATCGATGTTTTTCTTCATGTTGGATGGTTGGTGGCTTTGCAGACGTGATCAATATAGAAAAATAACCACTGTGTAATCATTTGCAGCGTTTTTCCAGGAAAATTCGCTAAACCGAACAGCTATCGCATTTTGGTCAGATATAATTTGAACGGAGAATAGGCCTCTTTTGCTATTCACACTCGTGTTTCTGATTTATCGCTAGTCCAACCCTTAAGTTCTCGTAGGGAGCGAACGGTTTGTCCTACAGAGCACTGTGTGGTCTAAAAAAATTCAATACTATCCTAAATTGGTGAAAAATATTGACCTTTATTCCGAGAGTTTACGAGCTACGGCACTTTTGAAAATTTCAACCCTTAATTTTTACCCCTTAGAAGTGATTGACATCAACCAAAAGCTTCGCGGCACAACTAGACCCCAAGTAGAACCCAAATACCAAATTCCTTCAAAATCGGTCCATGCTAAGGAAAGTGCCGCGTACGGCGGACGGACGGAAAATTGCTTCCGAGTCTACCAAGGAAGCTTTGTTTTCACTTTTCAAGTTTGAAAAAATAAGTTCTCCAAAATCGAAATTTCCACTCGCGTGATACGTTTCAGACCTTTCTGAACAATTTTGGTTCCGTGTCTGTCTGTCTGTGTGTCTGTCTTGAAATGTTATGTCATAACTATACGAAGTTATTGTCCGATTTCTATGAAATTTTCAGGGATTATGCGGGTTGGTGTGTAGACGGTCCCCAGACGAGTGATCTATACATATAGAAAAATAATAAACCATTGTGTAATAATTTGCAGCGTTTTTATTCGTTTTTTGGATTCTACCTACCTTGAAACGTAAACCTTGAGATCAACTACTATGCATCGGATCATCTATACAATCGGGTTATGGATACGAGGAAGCTATGTGCCACACCCACTTGGCAGACTTTTTTTTATTGTTACTTTGGTTCTGGTAATTCTGCTTTTACCTCAAAAGGTTGGTAGTCGGTGAATACTTATTAGGTATTGCCAATCATTAACTACCTGTTCATGAATCATCCAAAGCCAACAAGGGGCTTTGAAGACGTGAAAAACGAAAAATTCCTCCATACAATTTATGTTCCCTTAATTCGGCTAGTAGAACACGACTTTTTGAATCTTCCCGTCACGCTAACTGTTAGGTTTTCTTCTCCCCTCCCCCTACCGGGCGCCTTCAACGCGAAGAAGTGGTGCTCAACTATCGATAGTTTGAGATATCGATAGCAAATATTGATAAACTATCGATTGTACTATCGATCTAGCTGTTGTTCATATCAGATGGGTTTACAGTCATTAAAATTTCATCCCATTCATACCAGAAATGATGTTTGATGATTTATATTTTATTTAAATTTATTTATGTTTGAAAATTTTGGACCTGGGACTTGGATCCGGGGATAATATATGGAAATGCCAATTAACCCCAAAAATTGCGATTTAATTTACATTATAATGTTTACCTATCTAATGAACTATACTGACAGTAACGCGAGACTGATAAATAATTTAACAAGTTATTAGTTGATCGAAAATTTGATTATTATTCCTACCTATGTACTACTCACCAATTTAATTACCGATGGGAGTACTTAGTCTGGTCTCGATACAGAATCCATTGCCTAAATTTTGTTATTTATGTTCCTGCTTTCACATTTACCTAATCCACTTTTTATCTATCACTTTACCTAATCCATTATTTATCACTTTCTGGAGTCGTTAAAACGCGGTCATTCGCGGTATCGTCGATGGTTTGGAACTATCGATAGTTCACGATATATCGATAGTCGTATCGATAGTTTATCATCTCTACTGCGAGGCTAACTTCGCATTCACAGTGTGAATTTCACACGTGTGTATAGCATTGGGCGTCTAGAATCCAGAATATCATGCGAAATTCATTGAATTTTGTCGGTATTATCGTAACTAAATAATTCTTCATCTTCCGGATGAACTTTTACCACCAAGCAGCTATCATCGCTTTAAACGTCGAGAACGGCCAAGGCTTGAGATCGCAACTTTATTCCAACAACGTTGTCACGAACCAGAAAGTAAGCTGTTTTCTCTCAATAGTTTGACCTCATGCGAGCCAATTTTCATTAGGAAGTAGTATTCAATCGAACAGGTTTCGATGCTGTTTATTATAATAGCATTCATTCTTCATTATCAGTAAGCGGGATGATGCTGAACATCATGTTTTCCATGTCTTGGAAAAATGTGCTCAATGAATCAAGAGCCAATATACCTGCATACCTATGAATGACTTTCACTCGGTGAAGACCATCGTAAATTCATAAAAATGTATTTTATAAACGTAAAATAGCTTGTTAGATGGAGTGGACGGTATACCTCACACGTGGTTCTTAGGAAATGCGTGAAGATTGCCACCGGCAGACCCCACCTACATCATGTGTGCCTTCAAATAATCATTCCTGTTATAACAACTGTTACCTTATGAACTGTGGAATCAAGTTTCAGTAGGAAAGTTAGTAATTTTAGTCAGGAACATCTTAAATCTTCGAACAAACTACCTACTTATTCGAATGCAACTAACCACCTGGGTACCGCCTAAGAATGGGATATTTCAGTCAATTTTTTTAATTTTTTTTTTTTAATCAAAAGAGTATGGATCAGGAATGACGGTAATCGGGTTTGTTCGTCGAGAAAATGTTATTAAAAAGTTAAATCATGATGAGTATTACGAGCAAGCATGTTCACATAGCTTCGTGAAATGATCTTGTTCTAAAGACTTACTGGTTATTTATAGTTTTCATTTTAAAGTATATTTATTAGGGATGGGCATCGATCAACGAATAATCGATTAATGATATCAACTAATATTTCATAATATGAAATAATATTATCCATGAAATCCATATTATTATTGATTAATCGAGCCCTCAAACATCGATTATAGCAAAAAGATTGGGATAAAATTGGGTAGGTACAATTAAAACGAAAAACCTTATTTAAATTGTAGTATGCAATGCAAAAAATGTAGTATGGAATTTTTAGAATTTTAAGAGACCACGCAGAGCCCTGTAGGACAAACCGTTCGCTCCCTACGAGAATTTAAGGGTTGTACGTACGATAAATCAGTGTGTGTGGGCGTCGGTGGTCTAGTGGACAGTGTACCCGACTGCGGTGATAAGATGAGAACCGTCTAGCGGGGACGCGCGTTCGAGTCTGGTCGTCGCAGAAAGTTTTCTGTCTATTGGACGATCGGCAATCTCTCGTTCCAACCCAGGGCGGTGATGTTTGGGAAGCCATGAGCGAAATCATCAGAACAAATTCTGATCTCCCCTTAGGGAGACAGCTGATGACGTCTGCGACGCCAAGAATGGCAGTCGGACGAAAATTTAAAAAAAAAAAAAAAAAAAAAAAAAAATCAGTGTGTGAATCGCAAAAGAGGCCTAATCTCCGTTCAAATTATAGCTGACCGAAATGCGATCGATGTTTTTCTTCATGTTGGATGGTTGGTGGCTCTGCAGACGAGTGATCTATATAGAATTCTAAACTGTAACTTTGAGATTTGAAGCGAGGTTACGATGTGATTCAATCTTGGTTTGCTGAGTTGAAAACCTCTTCGATGACAAATGGCGGAGCAGCAACTGCGAAGAAGAAGAAGTTTGGAAGGTGGAAACACCGAACTTGAAAACTTGAAAATTCAAGAGGAAGTAAAAATTAAAACCAATTCACATTAACAATCTAATTAAACACAAATGGTGGATACAGCTTTCGTACAAGTACGCAACCACGAGAGACATTTTATGTCTTTGTGCCCCCTTTCCCCTTCATATAAAACCTCGTATTGTACTTTTGTTTGTGGAAATTTGATTGTGCTCGTTGATGGTTGCGTTGTAATGTACGTAAACATTCATTTAAACAATCACGCTCATACCGCAGCTTGTTGGCCTCGCACAACGGAGTGTTTTACGTAATACGATTGGGCAATTTAAATGAATCGAATGTAGCTTCCTACGTTCAACAGGAGAGGAAATGGCCTTGGAGCTCACTCAGCTGATCAGTGACCACTCAGGCGCCTTCAGCATTCTCCATTGACCCTGCCTCTCAAATGTCAGCTCCCTGCGTTCAACAGGAGAGGAAATGGCCTTGGAACTCACTCAGCTGATCAGTGACCACTCAGGCGCCTTCAGCATTCTCCATTGACCCTGCCTCTCAAATGTCAGCTCCCTGCGTTCAACAGGAGAGGAAATGGCCTTGGAGCTCACTCAGCTGATCAGTGACCACTCAGGCGCCTTCAGCATTCTCCATTGACCCTGCCTCTCAAATGTCAGCTTCCTACGTTCAACAGGAGAGGAAATGGCCTTGGAGCTCACTCAGCTGATCAGTGACCACTCAGGCGCCTTCAGCATTCTCCATTGACCCTGCCTCTCAAATGTCAGCTCCCTGCGTTCAACAGGAGAGGAAATGGCCTTGGAGCTCACTCAGCTGATCAGTGACCACTCAGGCGCCTTCAGCATTCTCCATTGACCCTGCCTCTCAAATGTCAGCTTCCTACGTTCAACAGGAGAGGAAATGGCCTTGGAGCTCACTCAGCTGATCAGTGACCACTCAGGCGCCTTCAGCATTCTCCATTGACCCTGCCTCTCAAATGTCAGCTCCCTGCGTTCAACAGGAGAGGAAATGGCCTTGGAACTCACTCAGCTGATCAGTGACCACTCAGGCGCCTTCAGCATTCTCCATTGACCCTGCCTCTCAAATGTCAGCTCCCTGCGTTCAACAGGAGAGGAAATGGCCTTGGAACTCACTCAGCTGGTCAGTGACCACTCAGGCGCCTTCAGCATTCTCCATTGACCCTGCCTCTCAAATGTCAGCTCCCTGCGTTCAACAGGAGAGGAAATGGCCTTGGAACTCACTCAGCTGATCAGTGACCACTCAGGCGCCTTCAGCATTCTCCATTGACCCTGCCTCTCAAATGTCAGCTTCCTGCGTTCAACAGGAGAGGAAATGGCCTTGGAACTCACTCAGCTGGTCAGTGACCACTCAGGCGCCTTCAGCATTCTCCATTGACCCTGCCTCTCAAATGTCAGCTCCCTGCGTTCAACAGGAGAGGTAATGGCCTTGGAACTCACTCAGCTGGTCAGTGACCACTCAGGCGCCTTCAGCATTCTCCATTGACCCTGCCTCTCAAATGTCAGCTTCCTGCGTTCAACAGGAGAGGAAATGGCCTTGGAACTCACTCAGCTGATCAGTGACCACTCAGGCGCCTTCAGCATTCTCCATTGACCCTGCCTCTCAAATGTCAGCTTCCTGCGTTCAACAGGAGAGGAAATGGCCTTGGAACTCACTCAGCTGGTCAGTGACCACTCAGGCGCCTTCAGCATTCTCCATTGACCCTGCCTCTCAAATGTCAGCTCCCTGCGTTCAACAGGAGAGGAAATGGCCTTGGAACTCACTCAGCTGATCAGTGACCACTCAGGCGCCTTCAGCATTCTCCATTGACCCTGCCTCTCAAATGTCAGCTCCCTGCGTTCAACAGGAGAGGAAATGGCCTTGGAACTCACTCAGCTGATCAGTGACCACTCAGGCGCCTCCAGCATTCTCCATTGACCCTGCCTCTCAAATGTCAGCTTCCTGCGTTCAACAGGAGAGGAAATGGCCTTGGAACTCACTCAGCTGGTCAGTGACCACTCAGGCGCCTTCAGCATTCTCCATTGACCCTGCCTCTCAAATGTCAGCTCCCTGCGTTCAACAGGAGAGGAAATGGCCTTGGAACTCACTCAGCTGACCAGTGACCACTCAGGCGCCTTCAGCATTCTCCATTGACCCTGCCTCTCAAATGTCAGCTCCCTGCGTTCAACAGGAGAGGAAATGGCCTTGGAACTCACTCAGCTGGTCAGTGACCACTCAGGCGCCTTCAGCATTCTCCATTGACCCTGCCTCTCAAATGTCAGCTCCCTGCGTTCAACAGGAGAGGAAATGGCCTTGGAACTCACTCAGCTGATCAGTGACCACTCAGGCGCCTCCAGCATTCTCCATTGACCCTGCCTCTCAAATGTCAGCTTCCTGCGTTCAACAGGAGAGGAAATGGCCTTGGAGCTCACTCAGCTGATCAGTGACCACTCAGGCGCTTTCAGCATTCTCCATTGACCCTGCCTCCGTAACGCTTTAAAGGGATCTGTTGGATGAAGATACCTATTTTCCTCTCACGATCATGTTGACATCTCATTTGTTGCTCACATCATACTCGTATGTTAGTAAACATGCGCATAATTCAGCTTTCCGTACAGGTGCATTCATATTAGGGACCGTGTACCATGATTAATAAATTGAGAGCTTTCCTATGAGTGGTGAACGATTTTTGTGGGGTGGAAAATGAGGAAGTTAGTTTTCCCTAGGAACGATTGGTTGTACGTGAAAATCATCAGAAAATTTCCGCGTGACGCTCCCCTCGTTACAATGCCCGCGTGACGATTTTTGGTTTATTATTTCTAATAATAAGCCTATGTGATCGTATCGCAAAAAATTTGTATAACCCCCCCCTCAAACTTTGTCACTAGGTACGTTTCAAGGTGCGTAGAATCCAAATTTGCAATGTCCGTCCGCCGTCCCCCGTCCGCCGTCCGCCGTCCGTGGCACTTTTCTTAGCAACACTGGACCGATTTGGTTCAAATTTGGTATATGGGCTCCATTTGTGGTCTAGTTGTGCCGCGAAGCTTTTGGTTGATGTAGGTCACTTCTAAGGGGTGAAAATTAAGGGTTGAAATTTTCAAGAGTGCCCTAGCTCGAAAACATTTGAAATAAATGTATCGTGTTTTCACCAATTTTAAATAGTATTGAATTTTTAAAAATTTTTGAGACCACCCGGAGCTCTGTAGGACAAACCGTTCGGTCCCTACGAGTACTTGAAGGTTTTCCTTCGATGAAACAGAATCATAAGTGTGAATCGCAAAAGAGGTCTAATCTCCATTCAAATTTTATCCGACTAAAATGCGATCGCTGTTCATTTCTTCGATTTGTATACAGTTTTGCCTTCTGCGTAACCAGTAATCAAATTTCTATATGAAGCTTTCTATTTTTCCAATCGAGTGTGAAGCGTTTAGTTCTTTCTAATAAACTTGATTGTGAAGGTGTGAAGCCAGTATGGTGTGGTAGGTAGTACCTAGCTGGTATGTAAAAAAAAGTTGGTAGGTAAAAAAATGTTGGTGGGTAAAAAACGCTGCAAATCATTGCTCAAAAGCTTCTTCATTCTTCAGATCACTGATCAGCTGAGTGAGCTCCGAAGCCATTTTCAATCCTATTGAATGGAAGTGCTCTTCCAGGCGTCTTCAGCATTCGAGGAGATCTTCTTCACTCTTCAGATCACTGATCAGCTGAGTGAGCTCCGAAGCCATTTTCAATCCTATTGAACGCAGGAAGCTGAAATTTGAGAGGGAAGGTCAAGGGAGAATACAGATGGTGGTAGGTGCTATTGATGGAGAACCAGTGATCTATACAGAAGGGTGATCTATACAGAAAATAATAAACCTTTGAGCAATGATTTGCAGCGTTTCATTTATGTGCCATAGTAAAGACATAAAAATTTTATGATATTTGACATTTAATGTCAAAACGCTGCAAATCATTGCTCAAAGGTTTATTATTTTCTGTATAGATCATCCTTCTGTACAGATCACTGGTTCTCCATCAATAGCACCTACCACCATCTGTATTCTCCCTTGACCTTCCCTCTCAAATTTCAGCTCCTGCGTTCAATAGGATTGAAAATGGCTTCGGAGCTCACTCAGCTGATCAGTGATCAGAAGAGTGAAGAAAATCTCCTCGAATGCTGGAGACGCCTGGAAGAGCACTTCCATTCAATAGGATTGAAAATGGCTTTCGAGCTCACTCAGCTGATCAGTGATGTGAGGAGTGAAGAAGATCTCTTCGAATGCTGGAGACGCCTGAAAGAGCACCTCCATTCAATAGCATTGAAAATGGCTTCGGAGCTCACTCAGCTGATCAGTGATCTGATCAGTGAGCAATGATTTGCAGCGTTTTTTACCTACAAACATTGTTTTACCTACCAATTTTTTCTTACCTACCACACCTACCTATTGGTAGGTACTACCTACCACACTATAATGGCTTCACACCTTCACAATCAAGTTTATTAGAAAGAACTAAACGCTTCACACTCGATTCGAAAAATAGAAAGCTTGATATGGAAATTTGATTACTGGTTACGCAGAAGGCAAAACTGTATACAAATCGAAGAAATGAACAGCGATCGCATTTTAGTCAGATAAAATTTGAACGGCGATTAGACCTCTTTTGCGATTCACACTCATGATTCTGTTTTATCGAAGGAAAACCTTCAAATACTCGTAGGGACCGAACGGTTTGTCCTACAGAGCTCCGGGTGGTCTCAAAAATTTTTAAAAATTCTGAACTATTTAAAATTGGTGAAAAACGATACCTTTATTCCGAGAGTTTTCGAGCTAGGGCACTCTTGCAAATTTCAACCCTTAATTTTCACCCCTTAGAAGTGACCTACATCAACCAAAAGCTTCGCGGCACAACTAGACCCCAAATGGAGCCCATATACCAAATTTGAACCAAATCGGTCAAGTGTTGCTAAGAAAAGTGCCGCGTACGGCGGACGGCGTACGGCGGACGGACGGAAATTTTTTTATTCGATTTTCGGATTCTACGTACCTTGAAACGTTAAACATCAAATTTTGAGGGGGGGTTAAAATTTTTTTTTTTCTTGCTCGATTCCAAAGGCTTATTATTGAAAATAATAAACCAAAATCAGAGAAGCTAAGGAAAGTTGAAGATTTGAATGGTGTGACGTAGCTATCCAATCGTGATGTAGCTAGCCAACTGTCTTTGAAAAAAGTATCCATGCACCGAGAAGAGATGAAACCCTTGGAGGACCTCTTGGATACTACAAAATACTACTCACACACGCGCGCTGTGTAGTGTGTGTGTGCATTCATGGTGGCCCGCCGTTTTTTCAAACGTGTGATCTCTTTAATTAATTTTTCTACCGCATGTTATAATAACATTGGGCTTAAAGTTGGACTATATTGGTTTTCAAGGGTGCTAAATCCAAATTTGAGGTCAACCTGAATTTCCGACCCACTGAAATACCCCATTGTCAACATTAATTAATTATGTTGCTGAGATGTATGATACATGTCTTCTATCTATGAGATAATGTCGAAAAGACCCCTTTTTCTATTACAAAAAGGACCCTAAAAACCCTGAGTCGTTTCATCCACCAACAGAAAAAAATGTAAGAAGTTAGCCCTCGTAAAATGTTGATGTGATCTCTCCAAGGGAATTTTAATCAGAGCACTCTATTGGACGTACGAGAAAATACTTTTACCACCAGCGCGCCTAGTGGCAGTTGCCACCTCCTCTACAAATACCGCCTAGTATTCAAAACCCGTTTTTCAATACTGTTGTTTTGGATACAACAAATCCTTCTTGTAACTTCTCTTCACTATAATGCCGCGAGCCCCATCAAAATCGCAAATTTACTAAGAAAACTTCTAAAAACATTACATTTTTTCAAGTTATTGGCCCCAAGTAGCAGTATGGTTGTAATAAGAGTATTTCTGAAGCCCTAGAGTAAAAAGCTAAAATTCTAGTTCAAGAAGGTCTATTCTGCCATCTCTCATTCTTGAAGCCTTCTTCCACGTGTCACCTCACTTGTCTAACGTTTTTATTATTTTCAGGATTTACCCAAAATCTCTTTTTTGGTTAATAACGCTCTTCAAAAGAAAGACGAATTAGATCAACTTATCTTAAAGACTGGATTGAAGAAGGAATTGAGAGAGAAGGACGTTTGGTAAGTGTTGTTTCTGAACTCACCACTCTAAAAAGTCTTGATATGAGTCGTTTTTCAGGTTGATAAATTTTATTGTAACTAAAACGTTCCGATTCTCTACAGGTTGGGTAGAATACTTGTCACTGAATTGGTTCTCGGGAGGAAGTCTTACCGACCCGAGTGTCCAGTGATGAAAGGAGTTTATAGTAAGAAGTCTCAATTGAAAAAGGCTGCTGCGGAAATGAAGGTGACAAAGAAACCAGGTCAGTATCTTTTTGTTTGAATTTAGTCTAGTCTTTTTTAAAACAAAGTGTAGTCGAGACAAGTTAGATGATGTTTATCAGTCACATTTTACCTCCCGATAAAGCAGATCTATCCGACGGTCATCGGGTAACTCAATCGTACGCGTTTATCAGTCCCCAGATAGCCGTTATCCGTAGTTTAAAGTTAACTGGTCGTCCGAGGACCGGATAAAAAGTTACTGGGGGGTAACTCGATTTATGCAAGGCTTTTTAACCTCAAAGAGTCACTTCTCGTGTTTTTGTTTCCCAGAACGTTCGTTTTTGCAAATTGCGTTGTTGATTGCTAGTGAATTATGCTACAATCGAAAATGGATTTGTGGGGCTCTTTTTCAGACAGCAGCGACGAAGATGTTGCTATAGTCGAATTCCTGCAGTGGGAAAGAGGACACTACATGGTAAATGTGGATTGACCACTTGGAGAAGTGGACGATTGCGATTTTTTGATGTGATTTCGATTGGATAAAAGGATAAAAAACCATTTTGGTATCTGTCGGCGACTTTAGTGGCGTCTGTAAAAGCTCTGCCTGTAAAATTGTCAAGCAGGTGTCCCTGGGAACTGCCTGACTATCCGCCCAATTTATCAAAATACCAGCAACCGGGGGAGAATTAATTCAATCTCGGATGGAATTTTATTGAAAAAACAAAAAAGCCAGGTTTCCTGGAGCTATAGGTGCTATGGACTGCACGCATGTGGAAATTAAGTCGCCAGGAGGGCCACAAGCCGAAAATTTTCGAAATAGAAAAGGGTACTTCCCCAAGTAACGTGCAAACTATTTCGTCTGCAAATTTGAAAATTCTGGACATAGTGGCAGGGTGGCTGGGATCTTGTCATGACCAGACAATTTTCAACAAAAAACGATAGGTACTGCCGTGCCAAGAAGGAAATGGGTACCGAGATCGAGAAAGGAAAACACCAATGCAAAGCACATTGCTTCTTCCTCTTCTAATTTCTTCTTTTTTCTGACGCAAAACACACTGCGACAACGATTTTTTTATGTGGAGGAAGCTGAATTTTATTGTAAGCTTTCCACAGCCATCTTGATAAGCTGGGTAAATAATCGATTATTCGGCCTGACAGGTTATTTTTCCAGACAGTTAATACTTACCAGTGGGTTAATTTCGCACTGATAAACAGCACCTTTATAGTATCCATAATTTATCCCTCTGTTAACGTTGGTGACTGATAAACCGACCCTTAGATGGAGGAGGGAACAACTTTTTATAAAGATTGCTGCCGGGTACTCAACATGGTATTTTCTCCAGGCATTCAGCAGAGCTTCTGATAATGAATGATTTAGTTCAGTGTGTGGGAAGCAGGGTGGTTGACACAGCTTCATTGGAAGGTGTAGAGCTTCTCGAGTAAAATTGCTTCTTTTGGTCACTTTTGCATTTGCGGTGCACTCCTGTGTTCGATCACGTAAGCTAATAGTTTCATGTACGCTTCCAGAGGTAGCACCGCTGTCGTAAGGGGCTGTTCGTCACGTCACAACATGGCTGCCCCAGAAAATTCAGATTGCCTCGATTTAAAATTTCCATCTTCCTTAAATTCCCAAAATGTTTTGGTTGCGTTTTCGAGCAGAACACTATGGTTTTCTTCCATATTTTCTTTCTTTCGAAAAAAATTGAAAATTTGTGAGGAAAATTCCCCCATTGTTGATCTAAAAATTGAACTTTCACAATCAAACTTTCAAGATACCATCGTTGAAGCAGGTGGATACACCCTCTGCCCTCGTGGTCCACTGAATGAAAATTTTTTAATAATAATTAAGAAGTAGGTATGTATAATATACAATTATATATTATATTATATAATATGTATATTATAAGAATTATGTATAATATACATAATTCAAAATGGTAGGTGGAGAATCCGTAGAAATTTGGAACTTGAAAACCTGTAAGGGGAGCGAGATATAGTGACGTTCATCAGGCGAGGTACACTTAGATGGTTGGGTCATGTGGAAAGGATGCCCCCAAATAGATACCCTCATAAGCTCATGTATGGAGCGCCTGGTGGAAGAAGGCTGATAGGAAATCCGCGAAAGCGGTGGCTGGACGATGTTGAGGAAGACCTGTGTCTGCTTGGTGTTCGACGATGGGGGGAACTTGGCTCGAGACAGACCGGAGTGGAAGTCTGTTGTTGAGAGGGCCCTAGTTCTACAAGGACCGTAGCGCCGTATAAATAATAAATGTATTTCAAATTATGGTTAATTTAATACCCAGTTGAATACAAATTAATAATCGTCGCATCCATCTATCCATTCTCTCAAAAACATTAATTTTTATGCGTTCATTCCAGTTACTCAACTTCCGCGGTACGTGCGGATCGATACGGACAGTGTGACGATGAAAGATGTCCACCAATACCTGAAGAAAGAGAAATTTGAGTTGGTTCGGGGATCTAGCGCGAAGAATCTTCCTCCAAAAGGCTATTCTATCGACGAACACGTTCCCGCCCTCTTGATATTCAATTCTAAGGCTCCGGTGCACGAACTCGATTGGGTAGTCTCTGGCAAGCTGATACTTCAAGATAAGGTGAGGCGATTTCATGAGTAAATTAGAAAACGATGAATACTGACGGGACGTTTTGTCAGCCAATCTCCAGCTTCCCTTCTCAGTTCCTTTGTTAAATTTTTTTATTAAATTTGACGTTTGTTAGTGTGTATGGTGTGTATCGAAGTGGTGTTTTGTGTTGGGTGGTCCGGTCGGCCCGGGGGCGGCTCGCGTGGTTGGTCTCTGCTATTATAAGGGCCGTCGAGCTGTTAATACGGCTCGATGGTTAGGGCTGCCTGCCTAGAAATAGGAGGTAGCCCCAGGAGCCGCCATGGTGGGTGGGTCCGGGACCGGCCGGACTGCCCCTCACATTTTTCATTAAAAATTTATTTTAGGAACTAATACTTTGTTGATTGTTGACGCATTTATCAAGGGTGAACAAATAAATAAAGTTATTATTATATATTATTATTAGTTTTATTATAAAAATGTCGCTCAAAAATGTTCAATGGGGGGGTGCGCCTGATTTTTTTTTTTTTTAATTTTTAATCGAAAGTAGACCTCATCCTGAGAATTTTGACTCCAACCGCGACCTTCTAGCGTGAAAAGACCTTTTTCTATGATTTTTCAAAGTTTCGAATGTTTATGACGTCACGCGCCCCTCCTTCCTCCCCCCCAGCCCACTCATAAATATTCGTCATAAACATTCGAAACTTTGAAAAATCATAGAAAAAGGTCTTCTCACGCTAGAAGGTCGCGGTTGGTGTCAAAATTCTCAGAATGAGGTCTAACTTAGACTAAAAATAATGAACAGTTTTTCTGGCCCATGGGCACACCTCATTCTTCGTAAAAAAAATTATGACGAGCATCGTTGTTTACGTTTTTCCAAAGAGTGCATCAAAAACTTTATGTAAAAGGGCTTAAAAATGGGTCAAAAAAGATGTAATTTTAGAAAATTATCAAAAATTTTACTTTGAGCTCTTTTTGTGCTTCAGATTTTCTCAAAATATTTTAGTTTGGCATTAGGGAGATGGGAAATATAACGTTCATTCCCACAGTGCCCTTATTTTTTAAGGTACCTAGTTACGGTAATTTTAGTGATGTAAGGTCAAAAACACGGAAAAGGATCTTGGAATTGAAAAAAAAACTTGTATAAACAAGGGATTAAAAACTCGGCCTTTCGGAATATTCTTACTGCTGAAATTCAAGAAGCATGGAACATGTTTTAGTCGCGCTTTTTGGCGAGTAGGGATGGGGTGGACAATAACACCATTGTGCAATATTTGGGTAGTTAGTCCAAAGCATGTTCCATGCTAATAAAATTGCTACGAGACTTTTTAGCATGGAACATGCTTTTGCCTTGGACTAACTACCCAAAAAGCGTCACGTGAGATGATTACTTTGTGAGAGGGTAATGCGAAAGTGTCACGCAGGGAGTATCCTCCACCTGTCCACCCCATCCGCTGAAAAGCGCAGCTGAAGCATTTTCCATGTTTCTTGAGTTTTAGCCTGAGGGTCTAAGCAGTAAGGCGAGGCCCCAAGTGCCGAGTTTTGTTTGAAGTTAGTTGGGGAATCGATCCCCTGCAGGTTGGACTCATGAGGAGTATCCACCCTGTATACCTACCTCCCTCCACCTACAAGTTTGATTATTCATTATTAATATTTTTAGCACTAAAAGTTGTTGTTCAATGATACTTATCCATCTCTGAATTTTGAATTGCAGTCCAGCTGTTTGGTAGCTCATTTGTTGTCGCCACATCCGGGCTCAACTGTCCTTGATATGTGCGCCGCTCCTGGTTTCAAGACTCAACATGTTGCCACGTTGACTCATGGTCTTGGGTATGTTTGAATTTTTCAAAAACCATCACTTAACTAGAGTTTATGAAGATCTAGTGGGGTTACAGACGTACTTTTTGCGTAGAGTTCGAAATTTCAATGCCGAATGGGGAACTTTCCCAAGGGAAAAAATTACCATAGGAGAAAATGCCTTAATAAGTAAAGCCTCCATCAAAAAAATCGAGGGAGGCTGAGGGCTGCTGCCTTCATCACAACTCAAGTTTGCCGCAGCAAAAACTCAGTTCGGGCCGGTTTCTTCCTCCTCCGTAATGAGTTTTCACTTGAGCTTTACTTGAATCACGACTGAATACACTTGAAAGAACTCTGTCCAACATCATTCTTTGTTTACATAACCTTCCCGCTGATAACCTCAGAGAGAAGGGGGATTCATTGCATTGGTTAGGCAGGCAGATTCATCACAACATGGCTGCCTAACTGAATAAACGGGTTTTCCCATTTATTCTGAAATTATAGTTGGATTTTGATGATTCCAACGGCAATCTTTAGTTTTTCAATTCCCCAGTCTGCTGCACTAATGAATTTCAACAATCCTTGAAAATTTCAAATAGACCCCCAATGAGGGATTTTTTAACAGCAACCATGTAGATTGACCCAACAAAACGGACTGTGCTTATTGATCGGGATTGTGGTCAATTGGAAACAACACCTTCTTCGCCGAGCTATCCTAGGCCAGGCTGGTAGGAATTTTTTTTTTTTTCGGCAAGCAGGTGAGAAAATCTTTAAAATCCACACGTGGAGTTGGATCTCGTAAGATACCTTGAAGGATCCGCGACTTCAAGGTTATGTGGGATTCAAACCCACTAAAAAAACACCTCCTTTTCTCCCACGTTGGATGAGCACCCTGGAACTGTTTAACACATTACTTCAGGCTGAGTCCTGGGGCACTTCATCAGTTCTGGATGGCAGGACGGACCAGGTGTTCCCTTCTCCGTCTCTCTCGTTAGGCTGGTAGGATGGCTGCTATCCTAGGCCAGGCTGGTAGGATGGCTGATATCCCAGGCCAGGCTGGTAGGATGGCTGCTATCCCAGGCCAGGCTGGTAGGATGGCTGCTATCCCAGGCCAGGCTGGTAGGATGGCTGCTATCCCATCCCAGGCTTTTTTCTTGTCCTCTACACCACTCGCGCAACTCTTCCTATTCTCCACAATCTGTCTTCTTTCTGGCACCAGCTTCTTTAACCTCGATTTTTTGTTTTCCCCAAGTAGTCTTATTTTCCATTTCACAATTCCTACGGAATTATAAAAGAACAAAACTGATAGCATACGCGAGTCAGTATTGTGGCTAACCTTTTGGAATTATAGACAATGAGGAATATGAGAGCGAAAAATCATCAAAAGGAGAATCTTTCCCTCCATCTAACTACCAGGCTTGCCAACATTCGGTTAAATCGAGCCAAGCGACTGCTTGAGCGATTGACTGCTCTTGAGTAAGCCTTCTTAGGACGTCCGTATTGCACTATGAATTCGGACGGCTGAGCGTTGGGTGATCATCCAGTTGGCTGGGTTTGAGCGGTTACTAGTACTTGAGCGCTGCCTATGAATTCCGCCCTATGTGTTCGAACAGCTTTGAGATTAATCCAACGGAAAAACCCCGTACTGTCCATCGATCTATTGCTATTAATTGCATTGTTCCAACAAATAAACACCGTAGAGCAAGGACGTACGGTCTTTTTCGATGGAAGAACTCTACTGTTTTTATCGTTGCAAAACCTTACAAAACCCAAAACACCGTATATATATTTTTATAGAATTTCCTTCCTAATACATTTTTCCGATTCTTTCTTTTTGAATGATTTAATAGAACTCAAAATACGAATCCAACCATACCAAACCCCAAAAATCGACCCTACGGCTTTCCTGCACAACGAATCCTTAGCTAGTGAGAATGTGAGGCTCCGACGTATAAAAGCATGTTCCAAGACCTACTATTGATAATTTTATTTCGTTGCTTCACAGGAAAATCGTTGCTGTTGATAAGAATGCCGAACGATACAAAGCACTCTGCCAGCTTAAGGATAAGTTTGAGTTGTCTACTCTGACGTGCATCAACCTCGATGTTCTGAAATTGCCTTCCTCGAAGGACAATAATAAGCTGGTCAACAGTGTGGAATATATCCTCCTTGATCCTCCGTGCAGTGGCTCAGGTAAGGAAATATTACGTTTAACTAACCGGCAGTCTGTTATACAGGGTGTCCCCGAAAACGTCCCCCCCCCCCCTGCTAGAATCGTCCAGGTAGTGGTAAAAATTTTTTTTTTTTAAATCTTCATGATTTTTCCCAAGGATCTCAAATGTAACCACGGTGCGCATTGCGCACGTCCGCAATCGTGCGCAACGCACACCAACTTCGTTTTTTCAAATGAGACCCCCATTTTTTATTGCAGATTCGGATTCTACGTGAAATTTCATGAACATTTCACCCCTCAACCGATTTCTTTCGTTGCGCGCAACCCGCTCAGTGCGCGCTCAAAGCAACGTTGTGTCAACATGTGCATGTACGAAGTACCTAAGTGTGACACATGATATTTTAGTATTTTTTTACGCTGAATCACGTGGTGATGGCAGTTTCTTGATTTTACTGCATTTTTATCAAATTATCGACGAAAAATGAACTTTTTAAAAAGGAAAATTGCATTTTTACTCATTACGCATCTTCTGTGCCCATCCGTTAACTTCATCCTTGTTAAAAAATTGAAATTTATGTTTTGACATTAAAAACAAACAAAAAACTCTCCTATCGCACGTACTTAATGTATTGCAGTATTCTAGAGAACCTTGCTTCATAGCTACCGATATGTAGCTATGATTTTGTTTACTGGTTGCAGCGTTGCATTTTTTGTGATTAAAAAAAAATGCCGCGAAATATTCCTTGACCCCCAGCCAAAAGACATATCCATGTCAAAACGATTGTTTATCACACTGGACTCTTCACTAGTAATTTCACAAGGACTCTCTGCTTGTAATTTCTCGTGAAAAACCCGTCCTGTCTACTTAAAAATCTTTTTTCGATTATCTTGGAAAAAGTTTTTAAGTATACAGGGTGGTTTTGCCCTTGAAAAATTAAATTTTCGTTTTAAAAAAGTTCTTTTTTCGTCGATAATTTGATCAAAATGCAGTAAAATCAAGAAACTAACATCACCACGTGATTCAACGTAAAAAATACTAAAATATCATGTATCACACTTTTGTTTTGACACAACCTTGCGGTTGCGCATCTTTGAGCGCGCAACAAAAAAAATCGGTTGAGGGGTGAAATGTTCATGAAATTTCACGTAGAATCCGAATCTGCAATAAAAAATGGGGGGTCTCATTTGAAAAAACGAAGTTGGTGTGTGTTGCGCACGATTGCGGACGTGCGCAATGCGCACCGTGGTCATATTTGAGATCCTTGGAAAAAATCATGAAGATTCAAAAAAAAAATTTTTTTACCACTACCTGGACGATTTTAGCGGGGGGGGGGGGGAACGTTTTCGGGGACACCCTGTATATTGAGCAGAAATGCTTCAGAGTTATTCTTGATGATAATGGTTTACTGTACTTCAGGAATGGCGAAGAACTACGATTACGACCCGAACGCCAGCACTGAAGGTGGTCGGTACTCCAAGCTGAGTAACCTGCAAGCCAAGATGCTTCGGAGTGCTCTGACAGACTACCCAGCTGCTAGGCGAGTCACGTACTCCACTTGTTCCATTTCGGAAGAGGAAAACGAGTCAGTCATCGACGAGTTCGTGGGAAACGTTCCGGGGGGCTTTTCATTAGTGGATCTCACTCCTTTCTTCCCTGGGTTGTCCAGGGGGCGCTCAAACTACAAATGTGGCAGGTAAGACCTATTACTATCAGGTATGTTGATTCTAGGATAAATAATTCAATATTTCTACTTGAAATGTTGTCTACTTATATACATTGCAGTAGGTCCTTTGGTCCCAGGCTCTTCTTCTTCCTTCACAGCCTTGCTCTTGTTGGTTAGCTTCTTGAAATGCAGGACATTTAGGCCTTTCTTAACCTTAATTGGTCAATGGTATCACTAGTGTCACCGAAAACAATCCAGGAACTCCTCAGCTGTCCCAAGGTGTCACTGTAGTAACCAAAATCAAATTGCAATTTTAAATTTGTTGGACAACAGAATTTTTTGTGGGCTATTGGAAGTCTCAAAATAGATTTATGGCAAAAATTTCCAAGAAATCGAAGAAAAAATTGTCAACATTTTTTTCATGATAAAATTTTTTGATTTCTACTAGCTTAAAAAAATGGTCAAAAAAATTAAGCTCTGTCCATTAATTTTTAAATTGCAATTTAAATCTAGTTAATCTGGTGACCCCTTTGGACAGCTCTGGAATTCCTCAGATGTTTTTGGTGACACTAGTGACTCCATGGTCCATTTAGGGCTGAAGGCACCAATACGCGGCCTGTTAGTTATATTTATGTTGATTCCTCACTTCTCCTGTCCCATTCATTTCGTTCATTTCATAATATTTTAATTTTTCAGTAAGTGTATACGCCTTTCACCCGAAACCGATGGTACCAATGGTTTCTTCATTGCCATGTTTGAGAGGCTGAACCCCCCTGCATTCCCCACTCATATCACGAGTGAGCCAACTAAAGGCCTCAAAAGAACCGCAGAAGGAGCCACTTCTACTGTAAGCCAAAAAAAGAAACAGCGAACAGAATTGGTGGTAAGCCCATTCACTGTTAAGTTACTTTTAGAATTTGTTAGATGTTTACTAGTTGAATACAACACACTTTATTGCCAGAAAATATCTGTAGAGAATGCCTTCTGTAGAAAAATTTTGCCTGATGAATATCTAGAGGGAAATGTCGATTGGAGTTCTTGAAACCTCCTCATGATAAGTTTCTCTTGGAATATTCTCAAATAATGATTTAAGTTATTGTTGTATGCAGGTGGAATCTACCGAATCTCCTGTTGATTCACCGGAGTCTCTCACTGACTCAGAAAATGAGCTGATGGCCACAGCGAACGAGGGCTCTGGCTCTGAGGAGTCCGCAGAGAACGGGCAAATTGCTGAGGATTCCGATGCTGAGTCGGAGACCGGGCAAAATTCTCAGGATTCGGACGAAGAGTCAGAGGATGGCAATGAAGACGTAGGCATGGCTGAGAATGGAAAAGCCGAAGCTTCGTCTGAAGAAGAGGAGGATGGTAGCGAAGAAGATGACGATGAAGACGACATCAGTGAACAAGAAGATGAAGACGACAGCACACCTTCATTAAAGACGAAGAAGAAAGTCGAGGAAGAAAATGAATCTTCAGACGAAAGTTCGCTGGAAGAAGAAGCTGGTGGAGAGTCAGCGGTTTCATCGCCAAATAAAGATCGAGGATCTCTTCAAAAGCTTGGTAAGTATCCTCCCATGACAACGTAATCAAATACTAAAAGTAATGGAGGTAGTTGTAGCTGCCAGATGTCTATTCGATAAGCTAATAAACACATCTTGTTTTGGTGGACTCAGTTCCCCAGTTCTTACACTGCATCCCCCCTCTAGATGTCCATCCTGGAAGCCAGTCTCTTTCTGGCCTGCTAGCTCTCCTCTTAAAAGTAAAACCCGCGATTGTCTGCACCGCCCTTTTGAAAACCGTTCTCTCCTATTTCTACTACCGCCGAAATTAATTTTATTTTCACTCTTAAATACGCGGTGTAATTAATCTGTCCAACTGTGTCCTACAGTCCTACTGCGCATGCTATATCTCATTGCTATTCATTCAATTTTGCTGTCCATTCAATTTCTGGCGATAATTTATACCCAGCGGATTCTTGGATCTTTTTTCCAGCGCAACAATTCAAATATAAAGGGGATCTGGTTCCCTTCCCTACTTAAAATTTCTTGCCCAGATCTTACACCCTTTTTCAGTAGTATCGGTCAAAATCAGTAAAATTGAGCAGTAGGTCCGTCACTTACCAGTTGAATTCCGCCACCGATTCCATTCGGTGCCCACAAGCCTGTGCCCCATACTTCGCAAGCGCCACCCAGTCACCCCCATTGAGCAGCTCCATGACAGCATCCCGGTCCAGCACCGCCCCTCCAAGATGACGAACACCTGATGGGACAGACCCCTAGGAAGAAAAGAGTGTCCTCTTCCACTCCCAAATTGCAGAGCGAGCATAATGTTCACGGGTCATCATCCCGGTCGTAAGGCTTTAATTTTTTTATTTATTTATTTATTGATTCAATACGGGCAAGCCCAATATAACGATACAATAGAAAAATTTACATATTAAAGAGAAGTAAATTAAAAATTAAAATTAAATTTTAAATTAAGCAACCATTTCAGGTTAAATTTTCGTCCGACTGCCATTCTTGGCGTCGCGGACGTCATCAGCTGTCTCCCTAAGGGGAGATCAGAATTTGTTCTGATGATTTCGCTCATGGCTTCCCAAACATCACCGCCCTGGGTTGGAACGAGAGATTGCCGATCGTCTAATAGACAGAAAACTTTCTGCAACGACCAGACTCGAACGCGCGTCCCCGCTAGACGGTTCTCATCTTATCACTGCAGTCCGGTACACTGTCCACTAGACCACCGACGCCCACTTAAAGAGAAGTACAGATGATAAATAATAGAGGAGACAAGGTTGTTATTAGTCCATGTAGGTAGCTTATAATTTTGTTTTTGATGACCTTCGCTTATTGATGAAAAATATCCAGGTCGAGGCACTTCTGGAGGGCCTGATTCATCACTCGGGGCATCCTGCATAGTGGGCGGTTGTATAGGTAATTAGTGGGGGAGAATGATGTCCAGAAGAGACCGTGAGAACGTGTGCCCAATCGAGAGATGAGAAATCTAATTTCCGCCAGGAGAGCTGGTGCGTCCACCGATCCCCGAACCAATCCCAGCAGAAATCCCACATCCGCTTGGTGTCTGCGAGCTGAGGGACTCAACAAGTTGATCTCAGCAGCCAGGGAATTATAATCAAGGTCCTCCCGCGCTATACGAAGCTTGTATGCCACATACCTTAAAAATCCACGGTGAACCCTCTTAACTTGGCTGATGTGGCACTGGTAAAATGGATTCCAGACAACCGAGGCATACTCCAAAATTAGAGTCACCAGCGCTTTGTAGAGTGTCATTATAGCTGGCATTTAATCGAATTCTCTGGTGTCCCGCTTGATGAATCCCAAGACCAACATTGCACGGCCAGAGATGGCCAAAATATGGTCCAAGAACGAGAGACGACAATCGAGGAGCACTTCCAAGTCGCGCACGGCATTCACCCGCCTTATTGGCTCATTGCCTATCATGTATAGGTGGACAAACGGAATCTGGGAGCGGTGGAATGTCATTACTGAACATTTCGACGGGTTGAGAGACAAACGACCCGATGGGCACCAACGCATGAGGGGGTCGAGACTCCCCTGCAGCACCAAACAGTCTGAGGGTGAGGCTATGGTGTGGAACAGATCAGAGTTCCAGATCGTCAGCGAACAGAAGAAACCTAACCCCCTTGAATATGGTTTGAATATTGTTAATGGCCAGTAGGGAGAGCAAGGGACCCAAATGGGAACCCTGCGGAACTCCTGAAAAGGCAAAGAAGGGTCTTGATACAGTGTCCCTCAGACGAACCGTCATAGATCGATCTGTCAAGTAACTCTCCATCCACGCAAGCAGGCACCCAAACTTGCTGGGTTCTAAACAGGCTTGCTGTTCAGCTGGAGGAGGCCGCCTCTGAAGCGTATCAACCAGCGTAGAACCCACGTGGGATTCTTCTGTGAGGGATGCTGGAGTGAGGTCGTAGTTTCGGTGCGCGAAAGTGTGGTAGTTGAATTCCTCGTAAAAAAATTAAAGGGGTTTACCGCTTGAAGTTTTCTTTCTACCCCTCGAAACATCGGAGATAAAAAGGGTGGACCAATAACTCGCGGATGCCCTGTTGACTCGTGAATATGTTGTATGCTTCTTTTTTCGTATGAATGTTATTATTATGGTTGCCCGTGAAATTATCTGGAGTGGCAGGATAGAGAGAAAAGACACTTGAGTACAGCTGTCTAGGGGCTCTGCTATACCACAGTCTAATAACAATCATGAAATTCTAATTTTTTAGTAACTGTCATGTATCATAGCAACAAAGCAACTTCTTGATATTTACGTTGTGCTTGTAATTTTGTAGGAATCAGACGTGATGGAGACTGGACGTGTGCGAATGCTGACTGTGGCAACTCTAATTTCGCCTGGAGGACTCAGTGCTTCAGGTGCAATGAAGCAGCACCAGAAGGAGCTGGCGGTGTTGGTGGTGACAGAGGCCGTAAGTCGTAATTACCACATTTCATTACAATCGTACAAATGCATTTACGGAACAATGATCCCAAGTCTTTAAGATAGGGCTGCTGTTTGCCAACATTTTTATGGTTTGAGTTTGTTGTCCGTTGAATGTTTATACAAGTGGGTTCTGTAGGTGAATAGGGTCGGGTGGGGTAATTGGGAGCAAGCGAAGGCAGCGCTCATGGAGAGTTTCAAGGAACCAAAATGACTTGAAGCTTAAAGGTTACCATCACTACGTAGTAATTGAACGTGTTCCCGCGTTTTCCAGTCACCTGCTGACGGCGTCAAGATGAAATTGACAAGTGTTGAATTTAAAAAAAAATCAAATCAAAAAAACAAGGTGACTTGTTGCGATGAGATTGGAAACAAGCGATCATGAACAAGATCTGTTGCACTCATCTAGAACTACGTCCTGGAGCTCCACCAATCAGAACGCTTCTCGGGCTCCCAGCTTTAGCTTTCAGCCCAGTGGAAGAAATTAAGGAAGCTAATGAAAGTTGAAGATTTGAATGATGTGACGTAGTAAGTTGTTGTGACGTATTAACTTGCTGACCTTGGATCATTCAACTAATCCCGTGTAGTCTCGAACGCCTTGTGGCCTTGGATGCTACAAAATACTACGCACGCACGCCCGTGGCATAGTGTGTGTGTGTTCATGGAGGCCCGGCTTTTTTTCACACGTGTGATCTCTTCATTTAATTTTTCTACCACATATTATAGTATGAATGGGCAAAAAGTTGGAGTATAGAGGTTTTCAATGGTGCTGAATCCAAATTTGAGGTCAAAAACCTGAATTTCCGACCCACCGAAATACCCACTGGGCTGAAAGCTGAAGCTGGGAGCCCTAGAAGCGTTCTGATTGGTGGAGCTCCAGGACGTAGTTTTACATGAGTTCAACAGATCGCGTTCATGATCGTTTGTTCCCAACCTCATCGCAACAAGTCACCTTGTTCAACACATATTTTTCTCCTGGGGGCGTTACCGACCGCATCTAAGTAATTAATTTGGTAACATTTAGTTATATTCTCGATAGTATGAAAAAATCGAGCGATTTTCAATAATACACTGGGTTTCAAACGTCTCTATGGGTGGCAGTTGTCAATTGAACATTTGAACTACTGCCAATAGGCACAACAACGATTGTAAGGGCAACTTGGAAAATACCTTTTGCCTCGATTGGATTTTCAAAGTAATTCTTGCAAATCTAAATGACGATGAAACGAAAAGTTATCAATTTCTGGTCATTCGAAAGGATTTGAAAAGAAGCGGCATGAAGAGAGTGTGCCCCCCCCCCCCCTTCAGATTCCTTAGTAGTTCCTTAGGAGAAAGTAGATAGCGCAACTGAGGCAGCCTCAAAAATGCTTGCACGCCATTTCAACATTAGCTTTCTCCTCTGTTAACTTGTCTTCAGTACTCTGTGGAAATACCCCATTGTTGTTGCCCCAACTGCCAGTAGTACTGACACCCATAGAAACGTTTGAAACCCAGTATATTATTGAAAATCACCTCGAATGTAGTCATAAATATCGAGAAAATAACATAATAATAACTATATGTTATCTTGTTAATCACTTAGGTGTGGCCAGTAACTACACGTTTTGTTCCCAAATACCCCACCTGACCATACCGAGCTAATCTTCTTCACCTGTGAATTATTGATATTCTTACCAGAAATAAACAAAAAATATATCATTGCATTTTGGTTCATTTTTAGAGCCACCTAGAAAAGAGGGTGACTGGACCTGTGGCAATGCTGACTGCGGCAACTCCAATTTCGCCTGGAGGACTCAGTGCTTCAGATGTAATGAAGACAAGCCTGAAGGAGCTGGTGGTGGAGCTGTAGGAGAAGGCGGTAAGTTTATTTTTTCTGCTGTAGGAGTAGTGGAAGGGTTTTGAAATTTGAACCTCTGACTGAAGGAATTCGCTTGGCGTGGAGAGGAATTTCCAAGTTTTAGTTTGTCGAAACCTTAGTGAAATCGATCCAGAGTTGAAGGCCCTTCAACGTTAAGGGGAGTTCCTACCCTACCAAAAACAGCTACATTCATGACACATTATCTTTGCTCTCCCAAGTCCGATCTCGATGTTTGTTTCTTTGGGTAGGGCTTGCTTAGACCTAAAAATCCGTGGAATCAGATTTTGAAAATAATCATTCAAAAAATTAGTACAAATAAACGAAATTTGACATTTTTTTGCCTTATTCTGTTGCCGTTTTCTACCCCATTCAGAAAATACATGGATGGACATGTCCATCCATCTTCCAGATTTTTTATTGTCTTAATTTCAGAAAAACTCGAATTCAACAAAACTACTATTGATCTTCTTGACGATTATAGCTTGTGAATTTATTGAGGAAATTAAAGAGTCTAGTTTAAATAGCCATTATTTTAGGAATTTTGCACTGGTGATAATTTCTTTTGGGTTTTTCTCAAAACTTCGTTTTTGGACAAAGCCTCATTGTGCTTTCAGGTATCGATATATAGCATTTCCAAGCCAAATGAAACCTTTTCCAAGTCAAATGAAACCTTTTCCAAGTCAAATGAAACCTTTCCCAAACCAAATGAAACCTTTTCCAAACCAAATGAAACCTATTGAGAAAATGAGTGAAATGAGGTACCTGGATAGGTAGATACTCTGCAAATTTCAGATCGATGCAATGGGGGGTGCGCCTTGGTAGGAAAAACTGTTTATTGTTATTTTTAATCTAAGGTAGACCTCATTCTGAGAATTTTGGTACCAACCGCGACCTTCTAGCGTGTGTAAATCTTTTCCTATGAATTTTTAAAGTTTCGACCGTTTATGACGTCACAGTGGGCTGGGGGGTCCCGCCCAGGCGAGAGGGGCGCGTGACGTCATAAACGGTCGAAACTTTGAAAAATCATAGGAACAGAATCTGTTTCTAGTAGATCTGATCTACTCACGCTAGAAGGTCGCGGTTGGTGCCTAAATTCTCAGAATGTAGTCTACTTTCGATTAAAAATCTAAAGAAAATCAAGGCGCACACCCCATTGTACCTATCGTACAAAGAAGTTGCCAAAATGAAAATTCAATGACTTTTAGGCATAGGATTGTCGAAGTAGATCTCACCTTAGTAAAATAGGACAAGTAAGTTTGAGAAATTTCTGACTGTTGAATGTGAGTGGTTACCTACCTACCTACACTCAATAGGTTTCATTTGATTTGGAAAAAGTTTCATTTGGTTTGGAAAAGGTTTTAGTTGGTTTGGAAAAGGTTTCATTTGACTTGGAAAAGGTTTCATTTGGTTTGGAAAACGTTTCATTTGGTTTGGAAAAGGTTGAATTTGACTTGGAAAAGGTTGGTTTTGACTTGGAAAAGGTTGGATTTGACTTGGAAAAGGTTGAATTTGGTTTGGAAAAGGTTTCATTTGAATTGGAAAAGGTTGAATTTAACTTGGAAAGGTTGGATTTGACTTGGAAAAGGTTAAATTTGGTTTGGAAAAGTTTTCATTTGACTTGGAAAAGGTTGAATTTGACTTGGAAAAGGTTGAATTTGGCTTGGAAAAGGTTGGATTTGACTTGGAAAAGGTTGGATTTGACTTGGAAAAGGTTGAATTTGACTTGGAAAAGGTTGGATTTGACTTGGAAAAGGTTGGTTTTGACTTGGAAAAGGTTGGATTTGACTTGGAAAAGGTTGAATTTGGTTTGGAAAAGGTTTCATTTGAATTGGAAAAGGTTGACTTTAACTTGGAAAAGGTTGGATTTGACTTGGAAAAGGTTTCATTTGAATTGGAAAAGGTTGAATTTAACTTGGAAAAGGTTGGATTTGACTTGGAAAAGGTTAAATTTGGTTTGGAAAAGGTTTCATTTGACTTGGAAAAGGTTGAATTTGACTTGGAAAAGGTTGGATTTGACTTGGAAAAGGTTGGTTTTGACTTGGAAAAGGTTGGATTTGACTTGGAAAAGGTTGAATTTGGTTTGGAAAAGGTTTCATTTGAATTGGAAAAGGTTGAATTTAACTTGGAAAAGGTTGGATTTGACTTGGAAAAGGAAAGTTGGTTTGGAAAAGGTTGAATTTGACTTGGAAAAGGTTGAATTTGGCTTGGAAAAGGTTTCATTTGGTTTGGAAAAGGTTTCATTTGGTTTGGAAAAAGTTTCATTTGGTTTGGAAAACGTTGAATTTGACTTGGAAAAGGTTGAATTTGGTTTGGAAAAGGTTTCATTTGAATTAGAAAAGGTTGAATTTAACTTGGAAAAAGTTGGATTTGACTTGGAAAAGGTTAAATTTGGTTTAGAAAAGGTTGAATTTGACTTGGAAAAGGTTGAATTTGGCTTGGAAAAGGTTTCATTAGGTTTGGAAAAGGTTTCATTTGACTTGGAAAAGGTTTCATTTGGTTTGGAAAAGGTTTCATTTGACTTGAAAAAGGTTTCATTTGACTTGGAAAAGGTTTCATTTGGTTTGGAAAAGGTTTCATTTGGCTTGGAAATGCTGTAGTTAATATTTCGATTTTCTTAACCATCTTTGAAGATTCTTTTGAAAATTTGCTCATTAACTCATACTCTATGAATGGACTTTTTTTTTCAGGCCGAGGGCGTTCAAGGGAGTTTTGGAGCCAAGGACACCGCAAGTTCGGTCGAGGAGGGAGAGACGACCGCGGTGGCTTCCGAGGACGCGGCGGAGACAGACGTGGAGGAGGTGACCGAGGGCGCGGAGGTGGCGACCGAGGACGAGGCGGCTTCAGAGGCCGAGGAGGTTTCGGCGACCGGGGACGAGGAGGCGACCGAGGGCGCGGAGGGTTCAGAGGCCGAGGCGGCAGCCGAGGAGGGTTCGGCGACCGAGGGCGAGGCGGACGAGGTTCGCGAGGGGCATCCCCCCGAGGCAGAGGCGGCAGCCCTTAAAATATACACGTCATTTCTTCGTGCCTCCTCCGCGTAATATTAATTATTACGTTACTCTTAGAACGTATTTCTTTTTGAATGTACATAAAATTATTTCTTTATATAAGTATCTTCGCTGTATATAGCCGTGAAAATAACTCATATTACGATATAATCTACCTACTTATTGATGTTGACTGTTTGATTTGTAAAATCTATTAGACCACTCGTTTTTATCACTTTACGATAAAAAATGAATAACGACTGGACAAAGATGGAAGAAACCTATTCCCGTCAATTATTAAAATACATTATAATAACCACTGTTGAAATAATTTTTGTTGGATATCTTGATGTAACACATTTAAAACAGGCCTCACAGACCGTCATCTCTCGTTGTATAAAACCCACGTACATAGTTGCTATTTTATTTTTCGGGTTGTATATAAATGTGCCGCTTCAATTCTTTTCTGAATTCTGTTAATACCTACCTAAGTGAAGTACAAAAGTGGTACGTAATGAAACTAGGTACCTACTTACTTACAGGACAAAATTTGTAACTTGTCACATTTTTTAGTGATGAGAAAACCAATTTGAAATTGTAATATTCCGCATTTATAATTATTAGCAATAAAATGGCAATTTAATTTGGCGTATTAACCCTTAATTTCCCACTTGTTTAAAAAAATGTTTTTTTCAGTTTCGAATTGAAATTTAGAGAATATTTGAGCTGAAGGTACCTCAAAGGTATACAATCTTTCACCTCAAGGATGATCTTTCCAAGGGCCACTCTAGCGCTATCTGCGTAAGCAAAATCTGTACATAAACCCAATTTTGATGGGACAAAAGAAGGAAACTTTGAAAAATACTTGGTGGGATGTTAGGATCTGCTATTTCCCATAAAGTACCGAACCAAGGAATAAGGTGGAGAAGATTCACTTCATAGAGGAATCTGTGCTGCATTTTCTGAGAAAACCCAACTAATTGCCTACAAGGTGAGAAATTAGGGTAGAAGGTACCTCAAAGGCCCTATTGCATTTTGCCAACTCTTTTGATCAATATGTTATTATTATTACGTTTTTTTACACAAATTTTCTTATTCCATAGTTGGAGTATCAAGATAGCCAACAGCTATCAGTTTTGGTTCAAAAATAGATAAACTGTTGCAGGTAAAATCGGACTTCCAGAAAGATACCTCAGGACATTTGAGGGTTAATGAAGCATCTACCTACGTTTTATTTTATTTGTCATGCAATAAACTAAGGGGGGGGGGGGTCGCCATTTCAAGGTATTTTCTACTACCAGCATGGGAATAGCTCTTTCGTAGACAATGGGATATTTCGGTGGGTCGGAAATTCAGGTTTTTGACCTCAAATTTGGATTCAGCAGCCTTGAAAATCTATATACTCCAACTTTAAGCCCAATGATACTATAACATGTGGTAGAAAAATTAATTAAAGAGATCACACGTTTGAAAAAAAGGCGGGCCTCCCTTAACGCACACACACTTATGCCACGCGCGTGTGTGAGTAGTATTTTGTACCTCGTAGTATCCAAGAGGTCCCCCAAGGGTTTCATCTCGTCTCTGTGCATGGATACTTTTTTCAAAGACAGTTGGCTAGCTACGTCACACCATTCAAATCTTCAACTTTCCTTAGCTTCTCTGATTTTTTAAAAACATTTTCTCGACAAACAGACCCGATTACCGTCATTCCTCAGCCATACTCTTTTGAAAATTTTTTTTTTAAATTGACCGAAATACCCCATTCTAGAAGTGCGAATATGTAATAGATTGACTGTTGACATCTTCACGTCGATGGGCTCAGAAACATGATTTGTGAGATATGACGTCCCATGAATCGTTGTTATTGAAATTAACTCAAAATTTTTAGCGTTGACTTTTTTGAATTTTTTTCTTTCTTTTTTTCACTGAAATCCATTTTGGAACATTATAACATTATCCTGAAGTTTGATTAGGTAACTATATTTATAATGCCTCTCAAGGCGATAGCTTAAATACTAAATTGTTTCACAAACATTTCAAGATTTTGCCAATGTTGTCTTACTACAGTCCTTGGGGAGACATCAAATTTTGGCATTTGAATTTTTCTTTAACGAAAAATTAGCTCACAAAGATAACGTAAAGAAACTTCTGAATCCCACAACGGAGTTACTACATTAATAATAAATAAGGCACGTACGTATCATTGATTTTGAGTGTAGGTATCTTTTTACACCATGGTGTCTCATACAATTCGTTTTATCCTCGAGACTCAATAATCGATTATTTTCGATATCAAACATAACCTTCTCAACATAATCTTCTCTGACCCGATCAGCTGGTCGTGAAGGGGCGCCATTTGCGCTCCTATCCAGCAAGGTTATTCTGTTCACATACCAAGTTTCTTGGTATGTAAACAGAACGATGGTGATAATATTCTTTAAAAGCAATTATGTAATCGTTATTATTATGTCTCCCTTATGGGTTAGATGTCTGACAAGAAATTCCATACTCAGTATGTGTCTTAAGATACGTCTCTGCGGTGGTTTAGACCCCTTTGAGCAGAGTGTTGTTGAGTGTGATGACGATTTTCCTGACATAACTCGCGAAGATCTCGTGGAGTATCTTGTATTGAAGACGGATTTCATATCCCTGAAGCAACTGAAGTGCTGCAAATCTTTGGATCCGCACAACTTCGTTAATTCAGGGCTTGTGAAATCCGTCTCATGCAAGGTACTCCTAGGTGACAAGGTGGTGGTGTTTGGAAAGGTAAGTACTGTCCGCCGATGAAAAGAATGAACGCGAGGACCCTACTGAATCCTAAACTGAAAACATCCGTTCGACCTCCTCCGAGCTTGTCACTCGTCCAAGGAAATCCCATTTTCGGTCACTTCCACTCAAATCCTCTACCTGACTTTTCGCTTGGTAGGCTTGGGTGAGAATTCACAAAGGGAAGGAATACGGGTGGTGATTTATCACTTGAACGACTTCAGGAATTTACATTGGAAGCTGTGAAATATGACTGGAAATCCTAAGTGGGCCAGATCAAGAAGATTGAGAATGATTATTGGTGGAGTGCCACGCACGGCACGTGGACGGCAAAATCAATAAAAGTGGCAAGAAGTCTGAAGAAATCACCAAAAATCGAAATATTAGTTTGAAGAACTTTGTCTACCAAACCTACATGTGAACTTTACTCGTTTTTGTTAACGAAAATGAATCGATGAGAAAAAATATTGTAATGAAAATTCGAAGTCGTGCAGCACGACCGCATCAGCGAATTTTTTCAAAACGTTATTAAAAAACAACTTTTGAATTTTTAGCCATTTTCCGACGTCTTCAGTGGGTTTAGAGCCATTTTATGCTATGTGAGAACACATTAAATGTGTGCAATTTTTGCGCATGAAAATGTGAAACAATCCTGTTTACAGCCCACGAACTTATCCACTCATTATGAATTTTGAGATTTTTGGTTATTATGTAAGACATTTTTAAGCAATTTCTAATCACATTTTTCAACGTTTTGAGAACTTTTTTGCGTAGGTACTTTAATTTACAATTATTCAATTTATGGCCTAGAAACTTTCTCTACACAGAAATTTGCTTCCATTTAAAATGTTTAATCTTTATGGCTATTTTTAGCGATTTTGTAGAGCAAATTTTTGAAATTTAATCAATTTTTGGGTTTAAAAATGGTAAAATCTAGGAATCGTTTAAAATGCCCCCAAACGGATTTCTTTAGAGAAACGTTTCGAAAAATTTTTTCTACAAATTTGAGGCCAATGCAACCCAACTTTTGGTTTATAATTTTCAATGAACTTTTGGAATCGACCAAGAAATAGATAGGAATAGAATAGGATTTGAGATT